>VOQJ01030335.1:0-10155 GCA_015052665.1 Apistogramma diplotaenia
TGTATGCAGATGATTTGGTAATCCTATGCCCATATAGTGCTGGCCTTCAACAACTACTGAGGGTATGTTCCCAATATGGTTATGACTTTGACATCAAATATAACGCTAAGAAAAGCAATGTTATGATTGTTAGAAGTAGGGCACATAAGCATCTGATAACCCCTGACTTCTCTTTATCTGGTATTGTCCTCAGTATATGCACTGAAGTTAAATATTTGGGACATTACTTAACTGATGACCTGTCTGATGATCGTGACATCCGTAGGCAGTATCATATGATGTATGCACAAGCTAATACTCTGATCAGAAAGTTTGGTATATGTTCATCCTCTGTAAGATAGCTCTTTTGAAAGCTTTTTGTACTTCACTATACACTGCCCATCTGTGGCGACGATATAAAAAAAGTAGCCTGCAGAAACCTTACGTGGCATACAATGATGGCATGAGGCTACTACTCAAAGTGCCTAGATGGAGTAGTGCTAGTTTGTAAATAATGCTGTTTCCATGTGTGCAGCTGTGCTCAGGAACCTTGTGTATAAATGCATGTGTCGATTATCTGTGTCATGCAATAATATAATTGCAATTTTAGCAAATCTTGCTCTTAGTACTGTGAGGTTCTCTTCAATATTGTGGAAGGATTGGCATCATCATTTATTTGTGACTCAGTGAAGAATATATCATGTTTATTTTATTTCTTCTTTTATTTTGTTTGTCTTTTTTACTATGGACCTTTTTTGTGTCTGGAATAAAGATAGATTGATTGATTGATTATAGCTTGTCTCAGATATTTTAGATTACTATTTCTATGCTTCTATAAATTTGTTTGTGCACTTCAAACCATGGTAAATGATGTGAGCAGATCATATTGGATTTGAAGCTAATGAATACCCAGTAACAGTTTATATGAGCTCATATAAGCCCAGTGTTTTTAATTGCATGTAACTGTAAATGCTGCTGGTAATAGATTAGTGTAGTCATTAAATGTGATAAGCATTATTTGTTCTTGCATAAATGTTACTGGTATACTGAACCACGGCAGTATCTTGCAGTGCAGCTAAATCTTTATAGGTTTGACCTCTACTGTGTTACAACAGACCAAGAACAAATGAATTAACAACTGACATCTGTATTGATGTTGTGGTGAGGATGGGTGCGGCCCCCCAGTTCATTTACCATCTATAGTCTTTAGGCAAAAGATGGTATCAGATATCAAACTCAAAACAGCTAATAAAGGAAATCTGTCTGTGTCCTCCTCAAGAAAGGCTTCGATTCCAGTCAGCAGCTGCACTGCTTCCATAGTCTACCAGCTACTTTTAGGCATTACTTGATGACCCACCACCAGCCTAAGTAAGCCAAACTCTTCCTTAGACCCACAGCCCCTGTAGCAGCCCCTGGCCTGCACACAAACAGAGAGGAGTGAGAGACAGCAGTGTTAGCAGCTCATGACATAAGTAAACCAGGGTGGGGCACACTCAAACACACCTGCCTTTAATCAACACCCAAAAGCAAACCCACTGCCACAGCAAATTAAGGATCTTCCCCAACCACACAAACACAAAATCAATCGCAATCCGCTGCCAGCCTTTCCCCTTTTCTCAGTGTGCACATCCTCGACTCCTCTCTGTACGTCTTCATCCCTCCCACCAGACATGAGCGGAGGAGACAAGGAAGTGACACAAGGACAGAGGAATCAAGAAAACAGGCATTTATTAAAATGAAACAGCCTCACGTTGGGGCCTCACTTTAGAGCTCTGTCAGTTAAATCACAACTGCCACATAAATCATAAAACAGCTGTTTTATATGATCTCAGGTGGCATTTAAAGGTCCAACATGATGACTGATATTAAACTCACACACACACCAAAACAGTGAAGAGCAGGAAGATTATTTTAAATAACATAAACAACTCATGGATCAAAAGGATGAATTACTTCGAGTCATTGAGCCACTCGGCAGATTCTGGCTGTCTGCCACTTCTCTTTTATACAACGATGAAAAAAACACTGCTACACCGGTGGTTAACGCTAATTTGTAAACTCCTTTTACCTGTTACAAAAGAATAAGAACGAATTCATTAACAACTGACAAAACCTTAAAGTGGACCCATTCTCCTCATTTGAGCTCGGAGTAGCTCTGTACGAGTCAAACACCAAACAATCAGTAATTGTCATTCAGCTCCATCTCCGCCTGCTCTTTGAGCTGCTTTTCTTTTCACTGGATGGTCCTTCCAAGAAAAGGATCATCATTAACATTATACAGAGCCAACAGTGGAAGAAAACTCTCAGAAATGTTTGAAGTAGTCTGAAGCCTGAGCACAAAAGCTACCGGAGAGACCCGACAGGGCCAAAACAAAACAAAGACTAACATGAAGGAAAACAGTCGCACAGTGTATTTGCTTTACTGCACTTTACTGCAGTTGTGAGGGACAACAAAAATCGTAATGAACATGTGAAACTCAAGACTACACATGCTGAAGATGCTGCTACAGATCATAAAGAAAAACAAAAATGATGTGTTGCAGACGTTCCCACGGGAAGCCACAGCCTTCTACACACATTTACCAGGTGAGCCATTCATCCATCTCTGCCTCTTTCACAGGTCGTGTTGTCACCACAACATGCATGGTAACCCAGAAGGCCCTCTTCACCGTCGTGACCCCCAGCTGCTCCCAGGGATCCTCAGGTGCTGCTCATCCACCTCCTGTGCATTCAGATAAGCCGGCTGAGCAGGAAGCTTTCGCTCCGGGTAAACACCCTTTAGCTGTTGTAATCACGTGCTGACGAAGGTTTCTGCACATATTCCTGCGAGTTCATAGGATGACAGTTAAGTGGATTTTCTGTGTGATCAGAGAGTCAGTGTTTCCCACACACACAGTTTTTTGGCTAATCATTTATTCATTCAACCAAGAAAACCGTGGCATAGCAATATCCTAGCAGTGGAGAATCCTCTCACTCTTATTTTGAAAGTTCAGCTGCTCCTGACCAGGAGCTGGCTGACTCACTGGCCAGGTCATTGTTGTGGTGGTCGTCATTGTCATCCAGGCAGACTTCAGCACCGGCTGGCAACAGCAGTCCTTGTTCTGCCCCTGAGATTCCGAGCTCAGGGTTTCTCTAACTAGAACCTGCAGCAGGACGAGTCTGTCTCTGAGATCTGAGACTTGCTGAACAGGCAGCTGCTTTGTTATCTATTTTCTACAATCTGGACATGGAAACTAGAGTATTTGCTGAGGATCAGCTTATAAATGATGATGTTCAATATATAAAGACTCCTGATTGTGCTGGCTGTAGCAGCAGTGGACGCATTCAGACTCCCGTGGTTTTCGTCTAGTTTCATTTCATGATGTTCAGTCTTTGAACTGAGCTTTGAGTATTAGCCTGAGAGTTCTTGATACAAATCATAAGCTACCTTCAAGCTTCAGAACTGAGGTTTAACTCAAGATTTATCTAATTATAAAAGAACCACCCAGAAAACGGTATTTTCATACTGTAGGTCTGCAGTCAGTATGAGCAGTATGAAAATCATTCAGATGAACGGCATCATGTTCTGCCACATATCCTCTTGATTGCTCATTGCTATCTAGCGAGCTCATAGCTAGCCTTTACAGAATATAATGGTCCTGAGCCAAACTGGGGGTGCCAAACCATCACTACAGTTTACAGCTACTTTGTAAAAATGTTTAAACCAAAAAGGAAGGTGAAGTGCAGAAAACGGAAGTTTCTCTAGTGGCCAGGACCACAAAAGCCAAACGTCAGTCCTCATTGGCTCCCATGTTAAATTGCCCAACTTTAGATCTTTTAACAGCATGTTAAAATAGGCCACACTAATCAGTAGCTCCCTGCTAGGCCTCACCGACGCTATTTACCGAACAAAAAAATTGGCCTGCTGTGTGGTAAAGACCATCCAAAATGTCTGTGCTTCAATTTCTCTGAGTGAAATTCCAGTATTTTATTATTCTGTTACGCACCCATACGGTGTATAAATGGGGCCTGCTGCTGCCAGTGTGTGAGCAGGTGACCACATACCACATGACCAGAGTGCAGCGCCTCAGGGTCGAGTCGGACATGTGGCCCTTTCCTTTTTCTCTCTCCACAATTTCCTGTTTGTCTTCACTGCTCTGCTGTTCAATAAGAATAAATGGGGACCGCAAACAATGCTTGCTTGCATTAATGATAAACTTATCACTCCATCACCGATCCCTCGCATAAATATGGCATCTTCAGGTTTAAAAGAGGCCAAAATGCCAACCTTGTGTCTCAGTTTATCTGAGTGAGTTTCATTGAAGGAGGAACGGATGGATGGAGGAAACACAAATACTTCAGTCCTCTTCAATAAGCAAAAATGATTTCGTTCATCTTGCTTGTTGCTATTTTGTATGTCACGTCATGCTGTCTCTGACAGATGAAAGGAACCGTGAGAATCGAGATGAATGACATGCGACGAGGATCCTTTGACAGAAGCATGACTGCATCATGTTTTCTGCTCAGCCACCAGAACACCAACATTTGCTCATCTGAACTCAATAAATGGATGTTTAAACCTGTCATTTATGTCGTAAACTCAAGTGTGTCACATTTTTTATCTTTTCATGTAATCACTCCGAGATCAATCATGTGATCCACCATGTTTTTATTATGACACCTTTAATTTTTTTCTATATGCTAAAGTTTCTGTTGGTGGCCTTTCCCCTTTACTATTTTAATTGGTTAGTAACCAAGGTGGGTGAATGTTGAAGTGACACCAAGTGGACCCGAGTCAGGTTCAAGTCACTAAAACAGGACTTGAGATAAGACGATGCTGAAACACATTAGCTCATAATTAAACACCAAAATAAACTATACAACATTAACATTAGTAATGCAGTAATGCAGACTCCTCCAGGGAAGGTCAGCTTTCTGGATGTGTAGGCCTGCTCTGTCCTCAAGCAGTCTGATATGACATCACCTGAAGGACTTTTCCCCAAAACTTGCATTTTGTGCTCATAAAGCTGCATCTGCACTGGAAGCCATTCACCCGTCACACTTCGCTTTGCAGCTGACAGCTGGTCCACTTGCGGATGCTCCAGGCTCCAGTTGCCTAGGCAACCCTCTAATGCAGTGATTCCCAAAGTGTGGGCCGTGGCCCTGTGGTGGCCGCAGTGATACCAGAAAACAGGCATATTTACATAAATGTATTTATTTATTTAGAAAAGTGATTTAAAACTGGTAATACGAGGTGGTTAGAGGGCTAAAAATATGTCTGCATACACATCAAAAAGTACATAGCTGTGCGCCTGGGTTCGAAAGTTTTCTTCCACACTTCCAGTGTGGACGTAGCTTTGGACATGTGGCTTGAATTATCTCCAGGAACCTGAAATGTGACTTGCTGTTAATTTCCCCTGCTGTTATGTGTTTTGGAAGTTAGTAAGTTATACAGAGGAATATGAATCAGGCATTTTTGTTTGATCTATATGTGTTCCAGCTATCAGGCTAACTAATTGTGTTTGCTGTTGTTTCTTCCTCAGCTTATCCACATTTAGCTTGTCAGGCTCCCACAGCCTTTATCCTTTAACATCACCTGATCACCCATGCAGATATGTCTGGATCATCAAGTTACAGACTGCTGGGCCCAGCTGTTTGGTGGGCTGTAGCCAACTTGTTTCTATACTTTGACTTTTCGTCCTTCTTCAGTAATGGGACACAACACACAGGAATGTGTCCCTACTGTATGTATGCAGACTAGTTCTAAATGAAGAGCACTTCTGTGTTGTGTTAGTCTTTGTCTCTCTCTCATTCTCCACCTTTCTGCCTGACGATCCCCTCCTTTCAGGACCACGTCCTTCTCTTTATCTGCTGCACTTGCTCACAGTCACATAGATTAAGTAATGAAGCAATAATTAATGTACAAGTAAAACTCTGAGAGCTTTTCTCATCATCATGCACGTATCTGAGATGTGTCCAGCTCGAATTATTGCCTGTGGCATGTGAATATCTATACATTCTCATTAAACTTATTCATGCCATAAGGGAAACAGCGCATCAGTAGATCATTAGTGAGGAAGTGCACTGCCTCCCTGATTATTTGCGTCTTCGGGTGTGAAGCACAGCAAGCTCTGGACTGATGAGCACAGCCTGACTTTGCATTTAGATCCAACCCCAGTTTGAGGGCACAAATCCACTGTGACTGTGAGCTGCTGCTGCTGCTAACCTGCAGATTAGCGTGCATGTATCTTCCTGAAAATCATCTTCAGCAAATTTAACGTTAACTGCAATATTTTCATCCTAATTGGCCTACTGTATTCACAATATCTAACAGTTTGGCGCTACAACTCTGCAGAACGGGGGAGAAAGAAAATATCTCCTCATGTTTTAATAATCTATGGTTTTGAGATTTAAAGATTAAGAGAATAACCCCCCATAGGATATTAATATTGAAAAACTGCTTCAGAAGGCGCCTACCTTTAATATATATATTAAAGTTGTTAATTATGCTCCTTAAATGACAAGCATTTTAATTACTTGAACAAAATTCCTGCAGACTATAAAAGCAGCTCCTGCTATTACCAGCGAGATAGGTAAATCAATGTGTGACATTATCAAACTGCTATTAATCTCTGTCTTTGGAGTAGCTGTGGAGAACAGGGGTGAAGTGAATGCCTGCGATGAAGTCTGCAGAGTGGGCTCAAAACTAATGCACTAAATCCACCAAAAGAAGATTCACGAAAGGAGAAAAATGTCTTTGATGTGCAGTAAATGCATTAACAATCTCCCATTTCTGCCACGAGGTAATTGGAGAGCTGGTTTGCAGAGGTTTAACTGTAAGCTGAGGATTTTATGGTAATTGATTTTTATTGTAATAAAAGGATTTTTTCAACGGTTAGTACTTGACGGGAATACAAGGCCTAATTCTTATCCCAAACGTGTTTACCTTCAAATAAACATAAACAGAGGATTTGATGATGATTTCTTGAGAGTGAGAATACAATATTCCAGTGGTTTAGGATGTTATCAGTCCAATGAATGGCTGTTATCAGCTGCCATCGCAAGAAGGCGGTCTCCTCCTCTAACTAGCAGAGTGAGTAGGCAGTTATCATCTCATTTAATTGGGGTTTGCTGAACAGATATAATGGCTGTGTTTCCATTTTAAAATGGCAACAAAGGAGCCAGCCACAGAAGAACGTCTTCTATCTTATTATCACTGGGGTATCCATGACAGCCCTCTTCTGGAAGGAGGTGTGGGCAGCGGTTCATTTTAAAATGATAGAGACTGAAGTCAGTAGCATACAACACGACAGGATAAACTATGTGTGTAATATTTTGAGCTGTATCCTGAAAAACATTCTGGGGGTAAGTGAGCATTAAAACTGATCTCTGAACTCCAAAACAGAATGTTGCACAGGGAGCACAATTAAAACTTTAAGGCACAGTTGCCTCAAAATGACCTTATATGAGCATTTATGAGTGTCATGTCAGTCATATGCTTGTGTACTGTTGCTGTTGCTCAGGAGGTAGAGCAGGTCATCCATTCATTGGAAGGTTGGTGGTTCAATCCCAGTCTTTTCCAGCTGACATACCAGCGTATGTGTGGGCAGAATACTGAAGTGCTTGTCTGAAGGAGGAAGGTAGTACAGACAGCTCAACAGCAGTAGAAACACACCATATAAGAACCAGACTGCTTACTTATTGATGTAAAGTTTCTGGTTGTATCTGATGCCATTTAATCACTGTAGTAAAAATCGAACATGCTCTTCATGCGCCCTTTTGTGTACGACCACCAGAGTTCACTTGATTTCATTTTAAGTGGAGTGTCCAAGTAATACTTCCTAAAGACCAATCAAATTACTTCACTTAACCAATAAGGACATTCATGTATTCTACATGTGTTGGTGTAAGCCATAAACGTAATTAACAAAAACAAACAAAACAAAACAAGCAATAAAAAAGAGCAAAAACTGACAATAAAGAACAAAACTGGGCTGCAGCAGTGTTGGAACAGGGAGAAGAAACCTTTCTGATGGCTAAACTCCACCCATAACCACAAAACCCCCACACACTGTCCCCTTAATCAATGCTGTGAACAGTGAAATATAACCTGGTCTTAATCTTGCTATCATCCTCGATTAGAATTCATCATCTGAGCAACTATGATTCATTTCTGAGGGTGCCACTGCTCCCTGTGTTATACCACTGATAAGACTGCTGAGATACTCAGGCTTCTGCTTCAGCCTTATCTTATTTAGCTGGAGGCTGTGTGACACAGCTTCTCTGAAAAAGAACACAGCCGATGCAAAAAGCCTTGAGAGCATCATTTAAAATGCAGCAGATGGTGCATAGTGATGCAACAGCAGCTGAACTGAAGTTGTTAGGGGTTTGGAAATAACTAGATGTACAATGATGCACATTGTACATCTTGTAGAAGAGTGCACAGAAACACATTTTTATCACTTTCAAACTAAATTTTGAATGTCCAAGTCCTTGTCACTTGTAACTGAACCACCATAACCATTGCTGCAATCAAGGGCATCTGTCCATTGTTGCTTTGAAATCCCAGAAATACAGGCCACAGTGAGACAACAGTCTTGCTTAAAGCCTGCATTAAGGCACTGATGGTGGTGTAAACTGATTACAGGTTTATAAACTGGAAGACCTTAGCTTACGACCCTTTTAGATGTTTGTGTTTTGCACCTTTACACAGTTTCGATTTTTTGTTCTCACGTTTTATTTTTGCTTTCACTCTCTGGTTAGGTTCAGGCACTTAAAGTGACTTGTGAAAACAGCATTTTTATGCTCTGGTAATGAGAGCAGCCTGGATGTTTCAGAGGAAAATTAAGTCAGTGCAAAAATGCCCAAAAAAAAAATACAGTTCTAATTGCAACTCTCTGCCCAACCTGAACCTGAATGGTGTCTCGTTGTTGGACTTCTGTGCAAACCACAGTTTGTCAATAATGAACACCATGTTCGAACATAAGGATCATGTGGGAGGTGGTACAGGAGTGTGGCGTGTCTCTGCCCATTCAATTCCTGTACAGCTGCAGCGAGAGCTTGGTCCGCATTGTCGGCAATAAGTCGGAATCATTTCCTGTGGGTGCTGAACTCTGCCAGGTCTGTCCTTTTTCACCGATTCATGTTTATGGACAGAATTTCTAGGTGTAGCCACGTAGTGAAAGGCATCTGCCTTGGTGGCCTCAGAATCTTATCTCTGCTCTTTGCAGATGATGTGAAGTGCCCAGCCCAGGTGGAGGAGTTTAAGTATCTCATGGTCTTATTCACGAGTGACGGGAGAAGAGAATAGAAGATTGACAGATGGATGGCTGAACATTTGTCCGCTGAGTGTAAAAGCAAAGGTATTGATTGACCAGTCGATCTATGTCCTTACCTTCACCTATGGTCATGAGCTCTGAGTAGCCATGAGGAGTGCAGCCATTCAGGAGGGGCTCAAAGTAGAGCTGCTGCACCTCCATACTGAAAGGAGCCAGTTGAGGTGGTTCAGGCATCTGATCAGGATGCCTCCTGGGTGCCTCCTGGGATTGGCTTGGGTATCCCTCTGGATGATCTAGTGGAGGTGGTTGGGGAGAGGGAGGTCTGGGCTTCTCTGCTTAGGCTGCTGCCCCTGTGACCTGGCCCCGGAGAAGTGGAAGAGAATGGATGGATGGATGGATAGAAGCCATTTACCATTAAGGCAGGTTTTTTTTTTTGACACAGAGGAGTACTACTAAAATTTCCAGGTTCTTGAGCAGAAATATTGCTAGAGATAAGTCTGTAGTTGCTGGAGCAATGCTGCCCATTGGCTTCTGTGTAACAAAAGTAACATCCTTCCTGATTTCCTCCAGTTTGTAATTGATTTGAATTTACAAATTCAATGAGTATGAAGAGGAAGAAATCAGAGAATATGGCCAAAATGAAAGGCAAGTATAGCAACATACTTCAGTTTATTTTAATGAAATACTTTTTAAGTCTTACCTAATTGGCATATCATACAGTAAGTGCATAATTGTATTTTCTGGCTGCCAAAGCTAATCCACATGCCTATAAATCAAAAAACACTCTTGCTTTCAGTCACTCATCTGCAATGATGATTTGACTTTGTGACTGGAACCATCTTGATGCAGTCTGGATGTCAGTCAGGGTGGTGTGTCATGCTGAGGTTGTTAATATTTACACGCCAGAACCATGTGGAGC
>VOQJ01030337.1:0-22225 GCA_015052665.1 Apistogramma diplotaenia
TCTTTTTTGTTGCTTGGAATACATGAGATGTTTACCAAATAAGTGTCTCCCTGTTAACCCCCCCTTCCCCCTCCCCACAGCACTGAGGAGCATCAGCCAATGCCTCTTAATGTTCAGAAAAGCTCACATCGATCTGCATTGTCATTAAAATAAAAGCACTGAGCGGGATCAAAGGCTTCTATTTTGAAGTGCACACAATGGTACTTGAAATTAGATTAGCCTTGTACTGTCCGGCTCACCCATCTGACTACATAGGCTGTGTTCCAGAGCCAGCACAGCACCATGTAGGAACTGACTGCTTTGTGTCTTATGTGGCATTTGCCCCCAATCATAAAGTGTGGGTTACTGAGCATATATCAATTCACGGTGTAAATAGAGGTGTAACTGTGGGATTTTTTTTCTTTTCCCCTTCCTAATTTCTGATGAGTTTGTTACAGTAGCTTGCAGAGATACTAAGTTTGTTATTTTGATGAATGACAATAAAGCTCTATTGTGGACCTCTGCACTGCTTCCTGTGAGATTTTTGTCTGCTGCTTTTACAGCCCCTGGCAAAAATGATGAAATCGTCACACTTGGAGGCTGTTTACTGTTTATGTAATTTTTTTTTATTTTGCTGAAAGTAACCCACAGATGTGTTAAATGTAACTTAATTTTGTTAATGGCTGAACATACTGAAAACGGCTTATGAAGATTTCCAGATCACATTTGGGGTAGGAGGCAGGGAATCATCTTGTAATTTGCATTTCTAATACAAATACCTACACAAATCTAAATATGCAAAACAGTGTTTGCTTAAAAGAGTCTGCAGACCTTAACGAGCTGATGTACCTGGCTGGTTGAAAGGAAGCATGGTCTCCTCATTCCTTTGTTTTTGCTTCCCAGGAGCCAGACCTTGTATTTTGAGCAACAATTCTCCAGGTTTTCTGAAGGCCTTTCAAAGTTTTTCTTGAATATTAGCTGCTTTTTCACTCATCTTCAGTCCAGTCCTTATTAAGCCACTTAACACTGACCTGTAAATCATTCAGGCATAAAAACTCAAGGTTTTAAGCAGTGTTGTATCTGTACGTAGCAGACAAAAAAGAACAATTTTTAAATAGTATCTTGATGTACTATGTTACTGGCACATTGTTCAAGAACACGTCATTTATTCCCATTTCTTTAGTTTAAGCTATAAAAAATGGCAGAGATACATAAAAAGTTTGACAGGCATAAAATAGCTTTTGTGCACCAACAAGGTGATTTCCATGGTGGTTAGCTGAACACTTGGCATGGTGTACAGTGTGTCCTTAAAAAGGTTGAAGAAACTGGGTAAAAAAGAAGTGGTTGGCCGACAAATCTACAGCGGATAAACTATCTCAAAGTCATGCTCTTCAGAAACAGGAAGAAATCCAACAAAGACCCGACACAGAACCTGAGAGATCGGCTCCTCGGCTGATCCATCTACTGTTTAATGATGCCTGATCAGAAATGGTCTCAGTGGAAGGCTGACTGTCAAGAAGCCATTCTTCAGGAACAGCGACATGGAGAAAAAACTGAGATACGCCAAATTACACGAGAACTGGACTGAAATCGCGGGTCTGATGGAGTGACGAATCCAAAATTAGAATCCTCGGTTTAAATCGTTGTCAGCATGTACGGAGGAGGTCAGGAGGGAGGTACAAGTGAGCGTCTGCAGCCAACTGTAAAACACAGTGGAGGCTCTGACACGGTTCAGGGCTGCATTTCAGCCCGTGGTGTTGGGGAACTTGTCAAAAATGATGAAACCATGAATGCAGAGAAGTACCATCTGATTTTGATCCAACTTCCAATACCATCTGGAAATCATCTGATTGTCGCCGGCTTAATTTTTCAGCACGACGGTGATCCCAAACACGCTGCCGATGCAGTAAAAACACTTTCAGGCGTGGATTGGCTGCTTTCTCATAGGGTGACTCAAGACTTTTGCACAGTACTGCATCTTTGAATTGTTTATTTGCTGTAAAAGCTGAATGAACATCCTCCAAGCGTTGGGTTTCCGTAATTTTCTTTTACAGGGGTTGTATTTGGTGCTGAACTGGATGAAACTTGTTTAACGTGTGAAGTTATGTGATGGTTTTGACCGTCCCTCGGGAGCAGTGCAGGCTGCAGTTGTTTGTGGCTTGGTCAGTCATGCATACCCAGAGCTCCCTGTGGAAGCACATTTAAACATTTAGAGCATTACAAAATGCACTGAAGTAACAACTAGTACACTGAAAAGGTAATCATACAGCAGCAGCCCTGATCTGACTCTGCTCCTTCTTGTGTCATGTGAAGCGATAGTTTCTCGTGGGGTTCTAAGTTTCTCGCAGCACCAGCTTCAGTTCCAAGGCACAGAACGAAAAGGAACACCACGAGCCACGGCGATCTCAGGTGTGAATCGATCACACAAGAAACTCTCATCGTGTTAAAACCAATTATCACAAGACTTAAAAAAAAACAACCCTCACAGATGAAGTGTCATCACAGCCTACTTATAAAAAGTTGTTAATTACACTGCACATGCAACACTAGTCTGAAGCTGTCTGTCATTCATGCCTTCTTCAAACTGGAGATGACTGTCCAAGAGGGATTGGGGTGAAGATGTGTTTTTTTGTGAGTGTGTCTCTGCATGCACTGTCACATGAGACTTCCTTGACAAGCAGCATAAACATGAATTCTTGGCTCCTTCCAACCATGTGCTCCATGTAGCCTGGCAACAAGGCCGAATGGAGCGCTTTTGTTCCCACAGTGAGATTTTCACTTCAGCTGGCGGTCTTAAATGTTGCTGTGTTGAAATAAAGAGGGAGGAAGAGTTCAACTTGGAGTATGATCTCAGGTGTACACTCACACTCACACTCACATACACACACACACACACACACACACACATAGTTTGCCTGCAGACACTCATGAATAAGACATGGACTCTTGCGTTGCTTTGAACTTGGTTGTAATTTTTTTATCTTAATAGCAAAAGTTTCTGTATATTCTTATTAATATCACAGTATTCCTCCATAATCACATGATGGGATGGTGACAAGCTCTATGATAGGTTGGCAACCTGTCCACTGTGTAGCTGGGATAAGCTCCCTCCTGACTATGAATTTTGATTAAGTAGAAGAATACGGATGGATGGATGGATGGATGGATGGATGGATGGATGGATGCTGACTGTGACAATCATATACCTGCAGCATTTACAGTACCTTGGTGCTGGTTTACCACTGTGTCTTACTCTCAGACAAACTGATCTCCGAGTCTAAATTTAGCTCCTTACCAGGCCAGCTTGTTGAAAAATTGATCGATAGTGGAGTTGCTGCCATAGTAACAGTCATCATTTTAATGGTGGTCAGGTGTCACTGGATCTCCTGTTAAGCAGATAGTGAAAGACAGCGAGCGCAGCGCAGGACGACGAAACAAAGACGTCTCTGAAGTCGGTGACATGTCCAGGAGTGGTCACAGGACAGATAAGGTGAGGCTTTATCTTTAAAACCCTCATAACTCTGCGTGTGGTTTCATGAGGACAAGGTGGGAGACAGATCAACACATTGTTGGCATAGCGATGTCATCATAGCTGAAGCAGTCTACTGTGACCTGTCCCTTATCCTTCTCTGTAGGGGGATGACACGGTGGAGTTGTGTGGCCGGGGGAGCTGGTGGCTGGAAACACTGAAAGTAAGTGTCGTACTGCTGTTTAGTTTCACAGACTGTGAAACCAAGTGTGGGATTCAGTGCGGGCCCAAACACTCGCCCCGGGTTTGCAACGGTGCATGCTGGGCAAAATATGCAACTCTGCAACAAAGTTGATTTAGACAAATGCTTTTTTTATTTCACATGTTTAATCAACAAAGGCAGTAAATGTAATTTTAGCACAACCAGAATGTCATTTGGCTTTCTTTAATTGGATCAACTGCACATTTGTGCAATTTTTTTTTTTTTTTACCATTCAAGCAGAATATTAACTATATCAAGATCTCTGTCAAGGCAAAGCACCAAGGCTGCAACCATCAATCTTTATCATTTCATTTATGCAATATCAGACAATAATATCCTTATTCCTTGAATGTTATGTTGCTTTTATTAACTGACCAGAAAACTGAAAGATCCTCAGTTGACCATAACAGAAAACCAGTACGTTTGAAAGACTGGTATCAGAGAATTTGACCAAGAATTTTATGTCCTTTCAACTAATTATTGTTGTCTAGTTTCCTGGATACAGTAGAGGTTCTTCATGAGGTTCCTGGATCTATGAGTGTAGCTGCACTAGTCTGGTATTGTATTAGACACCACGTCTGATTATGTAATTTATGTGTTAGACTTGTTTAGCCAAAAAATTAAGGAATGGTGATCACAGATTCTCAAAAACTCTCCCACTCTTCCAGGACACACCCATCCCAGGAGCCTACCACATCCGAGACTTCATCGAGGAGGCTGAACTGAACCCTGTGAGAAAGACTTATGGCTTCAAAGGTGTCGGCAGAAAAACCGAGACCATGGGTGTGCATAAGGGGGATATGTTGCTACCTGGAGCATATGAATACAGTGACTCCACCCAGAAAATCCTGATGTACCAGGCATCCTACTCTTTCAAAAGCTGCCCACGACCTGACATTTTCACCCTTGGAATTAGAGACAAGGTAGCGCTGAGACTGATTTACCCTCTCTTCCTCCCCAAACCAGTTTTGGCAGATGGCTGCCCCTCCCTCCCTGAGCCTGGTTCTGTTAAACAGTTTCTTCCTGTTAAAAGGACGTTTTTCCTTCCCACTGTTGCCATGTTGCTGATAGGGGGTCGTTTTGATTGTTGGGTTTTCTCTGTAAGTATTGCACCTTAATTTCTGTCACTTAATGTTTCAAATATTACTTTGGTGTAGTATGCCACCCTCATTATCAGCAAAAAGGCTGAAAAATAAATGAAAGTGTAATTAAACGTCCACAACTTATAACTTCCTTTATTGCGATTTGTTTTTCTAAAAGACATCCAATTTTTCCCCTGGGCCATATGTTTGATTCTCCTGCTTCAAGTACAGTTGTGAAGAAGAAAGTACACTCCATGATTTATTAACTTGTAGAACCGCGTTTAGCAGAAACAATTCGAAGTACAACTTCAACAGCATCTTGAATAGTTTTCAGGACGATGTTATCAGTCTCTCACATCATGGTGCAGGAATTCTGGCCTGCTCGTCTGTTGTTGCTTCAGTTCATTAAGCTCTGTGGACATTCATTTATGCACAGCTGTCTTAAGGTCCCACCACAGTCTGGACTCTGGGCCATTTTAACACCTTCATTCTTTTCGTTTTCAGCTATTCTGTTGTAGATTTGCTGCTGTGCTTGGGATCACTGTCCTGTTGCATGACCCAGTTTGGGCTAAGCTTTAGCTTTTAGACAGATGGCCTCACATTTAACTCTAGAATACTTTGCTATACAGAGGGGTTCATGGTCAACTCGATGGCTGCAGGGTGCCCAGGTCTTGTAGGGCAGGGCTGCAAAACAAGCCAAAATCATCACTCCTCCACCATTGTCCGTCATAGTTGGTATGAGGTGTTTATGCTGATGTGCCGTGTTTGGTTTTACTAAACATGGTGCTGTCCATTATGGCCAAACATCTCCACTTTGGTCTTGTTTGTCCAAATGACATTGTTCCAGAAGTCTTGCAGTTTTTTTTTCAGATGTTACTTTGCAAACCTAATTGATGCTGCCATGTTCTTTAGAGTGAGAAGAGACGTTTTCCTGCCAAAACTTCCAAACAAGTTGTTCAGTCGTTTTTTTAATTGTACTGTCATGACCTTTAACATTTAACCTGCCAACTGAAGCCTGTCTGAGTCTGACCTCGGGGGGAATTTCCTGGGCCCCCCAATCCTGGGAAGATTGTAGCATTGTGTTAACACACACCTGGATGCTCCAGGCCACCAAACTGCCAAAATGTCTGCTTTTATAGAGGTGCTCACACGTTCTCTGGATCAGTTAATCAAGTATATTTGATTTGAGTAAATTAGATTAATTACCCACTTAATTCCTATAGAAGCAGCAGGGGTGTAATTAGCCATTCACAGGGTTTCATAGAGACCTGTGTAAACTTTCTTTTTCACCTAACTGTGCAAAGCTGAAACCAGAAAACAATTCATGTTGCTCAGTACAAACACTAAAAATAGGATCAAAATAAGCTAATCTGCCTCTTATGCAAGTAACAAAAAATACTGCAGCTCAAAGTTATTGATGCACTATATCTCAGGCTGTATTACTTTAACTGGAGCTGGATACTGTAACTATTTCTTGGCTGAGATTGGTGAGATTGGAGCAGAAGCTAAAGCAGAGGTACTGGGTGGAAGAATAAACAGTTCTTTGTCAAAACAATATAAAAATCGAAGTAAAATTTTAATAACTAGGTTAGCAGGTGTATGTTTCAGACCCTGTTGGCAAATCTGGCAACCTCACTAAAGAGACTGAACTCATTATGAGCAGAAAAGGTGTTACTATCCAGCAAGATTTATTAAGTGTTTAAAGGCTGTTTCAATGTAACTAGTTATGTAACTAGTTATCATCCATACTTTGCTTAACATACTGTAAGTTTCCCTTCAAAATACAACAGCAGGAGACTCAGACGAAACAAACTCATGGTGATGCTGTCATGTATCCTTAAACACTTGTTTATCTTTCTTTTTTCTCCTTGTGCCAGCACATAAACACTTCACCGTGTGACTACAGTGTGACAGCGAAACCAGTGGAGAAAATTCCCTGCAAGTAAGCACTCGACAAACAGCCACTCTTTAACTTTCAGATCACAGTGGAGCAGACAAGCCATGAATCATCCCCTGATCGCCAAATCCTTCCTCCTCATCCGACTTCTCCTTCCCTCTCTCATCTCCTCGCAGCTCAAAGATGTAGGAGCAATCACCAATCTGTGCTCTCGTTTTCTCTGCCTCTAATCACACACTGCCTTATCCTTTTCTTCTCTCACTCGTCCCCTTATTGTTATTTGCTCTTTTATTTATTTTTTTGACAGCGAATCTCCCCCCTCCTCCTCCTCCTCTTATCTCCCGTTCTCGCAGGCATGTGATGTTTCGCTCGACTGTGCAGCGGATCAGCTTTCTGCCTGTAAGTAGGATCTGGTCACCAAGACCAATTAATAACACCATTCAGACTTTCCATTGTCCACAAAAAGGCGTCTTTACAATAGAGTTGCAATAAGTTTTGATTACAAGCGATGAGCTAATGTTTAACCAGTACGTACACAAGACAACCACAAGGGTAAAATAAAACTGATCCCAGGGGCTGTCTGACCATATCATTTGCCCCATTTGAGGGCCTGTTATGACACTGCACTGGTTGACCAGTCAGCTTTGGTTCATATTGCAGTGTCTGTGCTGGTGGCGGATGGATATTTGAGCTGTGCTGGCAGCTGCTAAGTGTTGATAGAGAGGGAAAGGCGCTAAGAAATCCCGAGGGTGTTATTACTGCAGCTGGGAGCAGTTTTGTGCTGTTGCTGGTGTCACAGCGACTAAAAGACAAGTTTTTTTGTGAAAGGTTAAGCAGCCACAGGTGGCAGACATTAGCAGATCAAAGCTGTGGTGTCTTAATGGGGTGTGCTGAGAAAATTTCCAGTCCCAGTGTGCAAAATTGACATTTCTCTCGGCTCATAGCTCAGAATAAGATTAATCTGATTTCCATACATTGAAAAAAAAAAACCTCCAGTAAGCTGCAGATGTTTTGGAATAAAACACAAAGGATGTATATTCATTTTTTTTTTTACCCTGATTTGACGTAGTCTTCTTCCTGGGGCAACCGTGCATCCCAGATTTACATGTTGCGCCATTGTTTTGCAACATTGACTGCACGAGCGGAGAGTTAAGCCTTGAGATGTAAACCTGTCTGAATTAAAGTAAAAATCCCATAAATGTGTATGTGAATGTTCTGTACTGGTGGATCACAGAAGCTGTAGTGTGCCCTGCTCTGCAGCTGGCAGTGTCATTCATTTAGGACCTCCACAGGAGGAAATCTCACATCTTTGCTAATCTCCTGAACATATTTGAGAAATATCTGCCAGTGTTATTGTTTTCCATTTGCACTTTTCAGGTGCAGTAGTGAGTGATACTTCACCTTTTCAGCTCTGAAACAAGAAGAGCTGTTTCAGAAGTCAAATCCTATTAAAATGTGCCTTAGAAAAGCTGTTTTTTCACACATTAAAATTTGCTAGGAGAACTGTGACTCCTTAGGTGCATTACCTGGGATAGTCACATGTTTCTGTGCTCCTTTACATTAAGGATGTTGAAATGCAGAACGGAGGAAACACTTCCAGAATATGTCAAACTGATTTATAAAGGTGTCAAACTTTAATGGAATACTGAACCAGCAAAAAAGAGGTCAAAGTTCAAAGGTTTCACAGACATTCACAGAATGTGCCAGGTACCTACGCCACCCAGGAGAATGTTTCTAACACACTGCGCTGCAGTGGGAAAGTAGGCCAAGTGCTTTGGCCCAAACACACATACACACAAGTGTCACAGTTGCCCGCTGACTCCCATGAAATACACCTGCATTAGCACCTCTGTTAGCATCAGGCAGGCGTGCCGAGGGGTTGGCAGGCCGGTTGCCGAGGATCAAGTGAGCTGGCAACTGGGATCAAATAGCATGCAATGGGAGTAGCCATTACACCAAGGATCAGAGTCGAGGAAGAGGCACTATCCTGTCTTCCTCTGTCAGAATCAGAGAGTGATGGAAAATAAAAGGCTCGTCCTGTGTTCAGGGACAGCACGACAGTCTTGCGTCTGGGGAGGAGACTGGAGGAGGGGTGATGCTATTTCTGCATGGCATGCCGCTGGTGATGACCAGTATGTGTGTTAGTGGGTAACAGGAAAGGAGAAGTGAAAGGCAAGGAGAGGGAGAAGGCCTGACGGGTTCTGACAGAAACTAGCCGTGAACATACCTGCAGTGGAACCGCCTGGTGTTTATAAATATTATGCTAGTCTCGTTGCACTGACCTCTAAAACCTCTTTAGACAACAAGCCACATTTAAGCATACATTCACACCGTGATTTATGCTTCATACTGCTTTATACCACAGGAAACCCTCACAGGCACACGTAGAACATAGAAACGCCACACAGAAAAGCCGCAGTCAGAGTTTGATCTCTGCACCACAATGCTGCGCCACACAAATGTTGGCAACAGTTAAAAAGACGGGAGTGAAATGATATACCGTATGTCTTAAATGTAAGAACACGAGACCCCAAAATAGAACTGGTGTCCATCGTTAGTGCATCCTTTAGATGACTTGAGTATCAGAATAGTACAACAATAGGGTTTCATGAGCATACATCCAAGAGCCAAGGAATTAAAAATGATAGACATGGTGTGCAGTATTTGAATTTACAGTAACACGAGCCTCAGGGATTGGTCACACCAGCACGACCTGTATATAAAAGATGGACGTAGTCACTAAGAAAAGTAATTCAAAGTACTGCATAAGTAATTTTAAATACTTTTTTTTTTGGTAATTGCTGTACGTTTTGGGGCAAGGTGAAGCAAGTAAGTAGTTTAAAGTAAAGCTTAAGTAATTTTAAGTAGTAATACATATTTATATGTATAATTTCATGGTTGTGATTTGATGGTAATTTTTTTCTTCACATTCACTGCATTTTAAAAAAGAAGCCTCATCGTCCGATGACTTTGATGAAATGTGTTTTTTTCTGGGTGTTTGGCTGTTATTCTCTCTGGCTCCATTAAAATTAAACTACCATATCAATTGAAACGGTTTGTTCCTTTGGAAGTAAGCAGACTTAAAACATTCAGCAGGGGCTCAAATAATTATTCCTCCCACTTTATAGCAGGGATTTAGTGGTAATTCTGTTGTGTTCAATTCTGGTTTTGATTATAAATAAAAGTAAAAGAGCATTTTCTTTCATAGAAGTTGGAAAGGGAGAACAGTCTTTATCACATTTATATTACTAAAATCAAAGGACAATATAATAATAGAACATCTATCATGCACATAAACACAATGAATATTAAATTAAGAGCTAAAAAAGATGCATAAAGGCAACATTAATCCACTCCTTAATGAGACCCCAAAATTATAGAGTACTTATAGTGTAAGATGGGGAAATATTGTATTTTTCACAAAATGACCATGAAATTACACACTACTTAAAATTACTTATAGCATAATGTTTCCTATACAAAAGCTGGAAGTTAGGCAAGCAAGACATTTCATAATACAGCCAGGCCCTGAAAGTACAGCATACTTACAATGTAAGGTTGAGGAATATTGGTTGATTTTTCTTACTTGAATTACTTACACACTCCCTAACTTTAATTACAGTATAATTATCTGTTTTCTTGTTACTCCCTTTAAGTATTTGTAGGCAAATATAGTACAGTGTAAACAAAGGCAGGCTATGAAACCGGATACTTTGCACTTTTGCATTCAAGTTTACATTACTGGATTAATTGATTTTATGGTGCACTGAACAGGCTGCGGTGTTCACTGGACACCACAGCCAGAAACCATGGCCACCATTGTCAAGGACAGCAATCATCTGTTTGAATTTGATCTAATTATGCTTCACACTGTAGGGTTTGCAGAGCTGCCGTGATAGTATGGCAGCTCATGTTACGTTTGTTAATATATTACTGAATGCAGCTGTATTCCACAAAGAGCAGAGATCACAAAGAAAGCACGTCCACCAGCGCTCACAGTACAAATGGATATTCTGAGCTGAGTAATTTCTCCCTTTTGCGCTGCCACACAGGGTTGTAACCTACTTTCCAAATCCCATTTTAACCTCTGTTGCCAAATGAATGTTAGATAGACTACATCAGTCTTATATGCAGTTTATGGTCATTTGGTTCTGGTCATGGTATGTACACCCTGGAGGTTGATCCCAGAGATAGAAACCTCAGTACTCTTTCTCACTACTCCAGAAAGAGGGTCCTGCTCCGTGCTGCTACGACCCACAGACCAAACCAGAGAAAGGCGTCACTTCCTGCTTCAAATCCACGTTGCCACGGCTCCACAGTGTGCACTCAGTGAGTCCTCATTCACATTTCTTATGTTTGTAACATTTCCAGTGCATCATGATTACTAACTATTACTAATTTTGAGACTATGAGTTAATTTTTTTCCATCTTAGCTGCTTTTTAAAATGTAAAAACAGGAATATTATGAGGTGCTTTTCAAATTAGATTAAATGATAATGTTAAAATTACATATTCTTAATGGAAATTTATCTGATTTTAAAGCGATTAGTTATTAAATGAGGATTTGGATAATTCCTGTAAATTTAAATATAACATCAGAAGATTACGTAACAGGATCCAGCAGAGGAAACATGCACACATCAAATTTAGCCATATGGAAGGGAAGACAGATAACCACAGACAGGAGACTAATTTAAAGACAAACCTACTGGGAAAAAAATACGGGAAGAAAACAATGAACATCCAGTCTATCAGGCCCAGCTGATGCTAACTGTGCACAAAAACTGTGCCTAATATGACAAATGCATATGATGCGCATTTAAAGGAGACACATGTGACTTTCCAGCTCCATATTTTAGAGGAGCTTTGCATGTTTATCTCTTATCACTACGATTTAATGCAGCTCCATTATTCCTCTCTTCATGGCAGCTTTCTTCTGATTTGCTGCTCCTCGCAAACAGAAGTTGACTGTATTTGTTCTCACTGAGTCACAGCCAGAGGCAGGAGTAGAAAAACCTGTCTGAAACAGCATTTAGAGCAAAGTTTGGGCTCACAGGGATTACTTGTACATATTCTGACCTCATTATTTGAAACTTTGACCATATTTAATATGAGTGCGAGCCACTGTAATATATACATATAATAGAAAATAAGTAGAAATATAATAGTTCTGCTTCAATGACCAAGATGTGTGATGCAAATACATAATACATAAACAAAAGTGCGAGCCTTTCTCAGGTAGCTGTTAATCAGAGCCTATTGATTATTACAGAGAAAGGATATTACAGTTCAATACGTGGTAACAGCCATACATTATAATAACCATAAACATGCCTTTTGTATTGCAAATCAATACAAAGTTTCTCTAAATAATGATCTTTATACTGTGATTAAACATTTCTGTCTGGATGGAGTACTCTCTTCCAGCCACAGTGGCTCACTGAATGATAAGAAAGATAATGATGTGAATCGTATGCTAGGCTATGGCCATGGCAACTGAGGAAATATCTTTTGAGTGAATGTCATTCCCTTCCTCCTCTAGCATTCCGGAGACTTGGAGAGTCAACACTAAGCTGCATTGAAGCTTGTACCTTATTAGGACACTTCATGTTGGTTTCTTCTGTTTTTGTCCCGTCTGTAGACATTTAAAGGTTTCAGCATCTAGAACCGGGCCTGCGGCATTTCAGGCTCTTCATTAGTGGCTAGTTGAACAAAATTTTGTTGCAGATACAAATGGTGGTGATGGTTCAAGCGTACACGTTTCCTGAGGGGACTGGGGGGCAGGCAGTGGAGTTCACTGGAAAAAACTTCAAAGATCAAGACATAAAGCCTGCAAAGCACAGACAGTGGCTGCAGTAGACAGTCATCAGTGTCTTTAACACTCAGAGAAGGCCTGGCTCTCTGTTCTAATTCATCCCAGAGGTGTTCTGTCTGGTTGATGTCAGGACTCTGTGCAGGCCAGTCTTTATGGACCTGCTTTGTGCACTGGTCATGTTGAAACAGGGGCCATCACCAAACTGTTCCCCCAAAGTTGGGAGCATGAAATTGTCCAAAATCTCTTCAGATGCTAAATCCTTAAGATTTCCTTTCACTGGAACTAAGGGGCCGAAACCAGCTCCTGAAAAACATCCCCACACCATAATCCCCCAGCCTGCATTGGTCATTTCTGCAAGCAGGATTTACGACCAATATTTACGTTTTGGAAGAGAAAAGCAGCAGACCCCAGAAAAAGACAGAAACATCAATTTTGTCACATTCCTGAAACATTTGTTATTCATGTACGGAAGTCTTTATTTTGCCATTCGATACTTTGACATGACAGCATGGGAGCGAACCACCAACATTCCGATTGACATTCCGACTATTCTATCCTCCGAGGCCACGGCAACATTTTCCTAGGACATGTCCATACGACACACGAAGCCAGAGGCAGGCGCTCTCGTTTGGAAACGTAAATATAGGTCGTATTTCGGGGCCCTGCAGAAACGACGGACGCTTACGTTTTGATTAGAGGACGTGTTGCCATGGAAACCCATTCCATGACACTCTCCACCTCCTGTTCTTGGGGTAATCTGAAGGCCACATGAAGTTTGGAGGCCTGTAGCGTTTGACCTTTGTGACCTCTGTGCACTATGCACCTCAGCATCCACTGACCCCACTCTGTGATTTCATGTGGTTGCTTTTTACGAGTTCCTGTCGTTCCCAATCGCTTCCACTTTGCTATAATCCCACTTCAACTGATGCTGGAATATTTAGTACTGAGGAAATTTCACGACTGGACTTGTTGCACAGGTATCATCCTATCTCGATACCACGCTGGGATACACTGAGCTCCTGTCTGCATGCCGAGGTGCTTGGTTTATACACCTGTGGCCATGGAAGTGACTGGAACACCTGAGTTCAATGATTTGGATGGTGAGGGAATATTTTTGGCAGCATAGAGTACTTTGTACACTGCCTGGACACATTATGTATGGACAGCATACTGCAAACGAAAAACATGACATTGTTTTTGCAGGAGGCTGATGAACTTAAAATATTATCCAGGAAAATCAAAGGACTGGGATTCATAATAAATATTGTTAAAGCATATTGATGTTGATAATTGTATGTGTGACAATTTTCATGCAAACGTTCATTCAGATTCTCCCACCCATTAAGGAGGAGAGTGTGTGTGTGTGTGTGTGTGTGTGTGTGTGTGTGTGTGTGTGTGTGTGTGTGTGTGTGTGTGTGTGTGTGTGTGTGTGTGTGTGTGTGTGTTGCACAGACCTGAGGCGGTGTGAGTTTGACTCCCTGTAGTTTCCTCTGAAGGTCACAATATGAACTCTGTCTGTCTGACTTTTTCTCCTGTTTTCACTTTACAGCAACTTTGTGCTCTGACTGACTGTCTGCTGTTCTGTGTGTGTGTGTATATATATATACAGTATATACACACACACACACATATGGCTGTTTGGCTCAGATGCATATGTACATTGATGCATTGGTCCCTGTTGGCTCGTGGTTGCAGAGTCGGTCTGTACGTGATGCAAAATCACCGAAATGCTAAAAATAATATTACAAATGTGCTGCTTTTTTGTTCTGCTGTACAAACTGAGTCTAACGTGGTCTCTTCTCACTCTGAACATAAACAGGTCCGTGTGAGCGATGCTGTGCAGCTCTGCAGTCACAGAGCTGTCAGCCGTGATTCAGCAGCTTGTAAAACAGCAGCTGCTGTTGTCTGGGTTAGAAATCATCAGCCCTGCACCACCCTGCACCACCCTGCACCACCCTGCTGGATGGCCGGGGTGAGATGTTCCTGCTGAAGTGCTGTGGTTGATGCACTGCAGACACACAGCTGCAGAAACACCTCACGTCTTTGCAGAGGACGTTGTTCCAGATGTTTGCGGCACCGCAGACTTCCTCGCAGTCACCCTCGTTCAGTGGTGAACTTTAATATTGAAGCTGCACACTGTGAGGAGCTCTTAGTCTTTAAGCGTTGCACAGGCTGACCTTTGGTGAATTAGCTGGAAGATTGTGGTATTGTGTTAGCGCACACCTGTAGAGTCTGCAGAAAACGTCTTCATCACGTAGCTGTACACAAGAGAACTCACTATATGTCAGCTTAATGCCATGAAACAGGTGAATCAGATCACTGACGCTTGCAGCAGAGGTGATTAAAGTCACAACACGCTATATTACTATTATTATAACTACTATATAATTGCATAGCTGTGTGATCAGTGTGGTGGCCCTGCCTGCTTCGGCTCTCTGCGGAGCTCTCGCTGCCTGGTTGTGACTGCCGGCTGTGTCGCGGCTGGCAGCCGTCTGCGTCTGCTTCACAGTTTGTTTTCTCGGTCTGGCTCTCGCAGCTCGTCTCTCGCCTCGCCGAGGTGTGCGATCAGTGCCGTGTGTTTGCTCGTTTGGCTTCTGTGTTTGTCAGCGAGATTACACAAACACGGCCGAGCCAGATTTCACGACACGCCGTGGAGAGATGGAGCGAGATGAGAGGACGAATCCACTGAATCATAATGTGGCAGTGGGACAGGGAGCATCTGTGTGGTTGCTGGGTTACTGTCACCGTCTCAGCATGGGTCGCCAGGATGCTCACCTCGTTGGTCTTTGTGTTTCAGCTGTGGTCAGCGCCATCCCAGTGCCAGCTCTGGATTCCTCCCAGTATCCCGGCATCCTGCCTTCACCTTCCTGTGGCTTCACTCACAACAAGTTCAGCCTGAGACCAATGCCGTTCCCCAGCCTGACTGTGGACAGAGGATACACACCAGGTACTTTGATGCCATCACTACACCTCTAACAGCACTGTAACAAGAATAAAGCTGCCCTGCACAGACATCAGGCAGATCTGTGGCTTCTCTCACTGTTGGCCGTCCCAAAGCTCTGAGGTCTTCCTCCCACTCTCTGATTTCTCTGTGACACTGAGACGACTCTGACCCTTTGGGTTTTATTTGCCCGGTATAGAGAGCATGTCAGCACAAAACAGTGTCTGCAGCGATAACATGACCGATATTTGTGAAGAGAGAAAAATGTTGTAAGTTATTGAAATTAAATTACATAATGTACGTAACATCGGATCATAAAATAACACGATATATTAGGGGTGTGCGATACCGCAAGATTTGGTATCGATTTGATACCAAGTAAATACAGGGCCGGTATCGCCGATACTGATACCGATATGATGCTTTATAATAACCAAGGTGAATTTTGATGACCATTAAATGTTGTGTAATTTTTCCTATGAATCATTAATTAGTCACCATGTTGGCACCATTATTGGTATAGCCAGCAGTAGATGAAACAGACATCTACTGCAGGTAGAGCCACAGTAAACACGAAATTATTAAATGGTATTTAATCACATATATTATATTCGATATATTAATAATATATTCATTTAAATATCACGTTTCAAAGGGATAAATTTATTGTATCAGTGTAAACATCATTTACACTTTTTGAGTTGACTAAAGTAACAAATGACCAACAGCACTTTGTAAATGATATCAATCAACATTATGAGTCACGTTTAGCATCAAAACACTGGGGAGGGGAGGGGCTAAGTGCACCTGCTCTGTGCTGTGACAGGAGTGGAACTTAGCTCACATCAGGAGAGAAGCTGAAGTATCGGTCTCATTTCCCTGGTATCGATCAATACAAACGTTGGTATCAATAGAAATCAATCATATGAATAATCGCTGTATGTGACAGTTATCGTTCATTTGCTACTGTCAGAAGGTGTGTTTGGATGTGTCCATATTTAACGGACATTTTACAAATTTCTCAATTTAAAATGAAACATTAAAGTTTTTCTGTTGGCACTAATGTTAGCTTAAATAGCTAGCTGGCTAGTTTGGCTCAGTGGCTGCTAACCTCTGTTACAAAGTAACTGCGATCACACAGGTTACAGTGAGTGAGCTGTCCAACATGCAGCTGACACACCTGCTTCTTAGCATGAGAATCAGATCATCTCTACACGCTACTATTTCTACAAGTCGTTATGCTGCAGAACTGCCATAAATGGAAGTAAACATGGAATAAATCCAACAAGGCTCTTTGTGCACTGTAACCTTTCCAGCTCTGTGCCCACTGTTTCCCTCCTTCATCTCCCTGCTGTAATCCTGCCTCGGCTTGCAGCAGAGCTAAATGCTAAACGACATGGTGGGGAGCAGTAATTCAGTAATTCAATAATTGGCTAATTCCTGCTTGGCTCATATCAGTGATTTAACAACAGCAGAGAGGCGAGGCGAGGCTTCGGAGTCGCTGGACGGCCTGTTTGCTGCTGGCAGAGCGCACGAGAGCGGGGGCGGGAGGGGCAGCCAATGATGGAGAGGCAGATATAATGAGAAACTGTTAATGAAGGAACATGTTAGAGACATACACACAGTGAGACACAGCACTGGACTTTGCTGCTTATAGAGGAAAGATGCACGATTAGGGCCACAAAGAGTCGACTGTTTCCTAAATAACACACAGATAGTAGCGATACCCAATCAGAGAGCGTCAGACTCTGTGTTGCTATGCGGATAATTAAACTTAGTGATCTCTGTACAACTTGGATAAATTTAACTTGGTTCATTAGCGCTGTTAGAGTCCAAATGATGTGTGATCGCTCCCCTCGCTGCTGCAGCAGATATCAGCCGTCTTTTGGAATATTGTTGGGAAAATTTCCTGTAACATGATCCCAGAAAATGGGTGTGACCTGTTGCCATGCCAACCATGTTTAGTTAGTTAGATTACCGTGATGGAAGAGCAATTTTAAAAACACAACAAAAAATAAAAACGACATATTCAGCCACAGACTTCGGGCTAAAGTTAACGGAAATAAAATTATTTTTGTGCATCAAAATATTAAACACGTCGTTAACAAATGGCAGAAAATACCAAAGAAAATGAACCTCCTGTTTGTGTTTTATTCCTGCAGATATTTGTGGGAGTTACCAGAAGACCAGAGTTTAGATATTAGAAATGTGGCTTTATGCCTGTCACATGTTTTCTGAAGGTGTTTCTGCACACTGAGGTGCACTGAGACACAAACTCTGGTGATTATGAGTATTTTCTCATACAGCTTTAACCAGATTACCATAAGAGATTGTACACAACAGGCTTGTCTCAGGTCCTGCTGATGTAAATGCCTGAAGATCAACACTGACTGTAGTTATTCCATACAGGAGTCCCAGTTACAGCGGCATTAACGCACAAACACGTCCACAACAATCAGCGTCTGAACATGAAATCCCTGAAATCAGCGTCACATCGTTTCTTAGATTACTGCGAGTTTCTGCAAACGCCAAATGAAAGAAATATTGTTGCATCATAAAGATGTGCAGCAACTTCCTGTTTGTTCTTCCCCTCAAAGCCACTGGCAGGTTTACGGCGTACCCGTGAAGATGTGCACGTTCCTGTGACGGAGAGTGTTCGTGCTGCTGTGTTTGCAGATAATACAGATGCTTTTTCTCAGGAACTTTACTAATGAGTTGCAATAACACATGAACCATCTTCATGGAGAAACACAGATTATTATTAGCGTTCCTGCTCCCCTCTCATCCCTCCCTCGGAGCTGTTTGAAAGTCTTACATTTTCATGTCTCGTTGCCTTTGCATCACTTTTCCTCCCCCTCTCCCCTTCTCCTCTCACTCAGTTAATGAACACTCTACATACAATAACCAGCTTCCCCATGTTCTCTCTGATCAAACTGGCTGTAGCTGCACAACAAAGAGCCTCATCTCTGGTGACACAGCAGAGCCATGTTCGAGCACACAGGAGATTTTTTTGCTCTCATATGTCTTTGACGGGATGAAACGGGGTTTCACACAGTGTGGAGAAATTCAGCCAGCAGAGCAGCAGCAGCATAAAGCTTCACGTTCAGCCAGAAATAGAATAAAACTACAAACCTCACAGGGTTTCTTCGTGCTTTAGGAGATGATTGACGTTTTAAATAAAGTGTTAAATTAAACAGAGAGACAGAACAGTGTGGTGACTGCAAACATCGCAGTGAAGTTTAAACAAGTCTCCGGCCTGTGGTGATGTTTGTGACTGCCTGAGTGTAGATGTCTCACCAAAGAGCCAAAGAATACTTTAAAAATCAGCAAATCTCCTTTCAGTAATTAAAACGCGGTTATTCACACTTGTTGCAGATAGTTTTGACTAATTGGATTTTTTTTGTTTCTAATTCTCCTCCTTAACATCTCTAATCTTCTCTTTTCCTCTGAACTTCCAACATCCCTTCATCTCCTCCTCCTCCTATCCTTAGCTATGGCCTCAGACGCCTCCTCCAATCCTCTCCTCCAGCAGCAGCCTCCATCACAGCAGGCTGCTCCTCTCCTCCCCGGTTCCTCAGCCCCGCCTGGGGAGCACGTTCCCACGGTAGGCCCGGTCCCAGGGGCCCCTACAGCCACCACAGAGGAGGCCCAGGTCGGGACCAGCCGGACCATCCCGACAGCCTGCGTCCGGCCCACCCACCCGCTGAGAAGCTTCACCAACCCGCTGCTGCCACCGCCCATGGGGACCATTGACCCCAAGGTGTACACTTCCATGTTGCCACAATCCAGTGAGTACGGTTTCTTAATACATGTGCTATGTGCTGAATTTCTCTTTTCTCCAGCAGCTATAATGTTCTCAGCTGGAGTGACTCTGGTCTTCTGGGCAGGGTTTTCCTCCCTGGAACCGCAGTCAGTCTTCTAGCCACTGTTACCTGAATCAGCCCTGTCTTCAGCTGGGTCTGAGGCTTCTTGTTTTATCAGCATTTAGCAATATATCAGGACATAAAACAGATACAGTCAATAAATATTTTTATGGTATTTTACATTTTTACCCTCGATTAACCTCAAAAACCTTTCTGTCGATGAGTGCTGCTGTTAGCCACTGTTAGCCGCTGTTTTTGCAGCTGTTAGCCACTGTTTTTGCTGCTGTTAGCCGCTGTTTTTGCTGCTGTTAGCCGCTGTTCATCCAGCAATAGTGAAACTGTTGTTTAAGTGGATCTAACACTGCTGGACTCAAAGCTTAGTGAATAAAATCATTATAACATTAGTGGGCAGAATATTAAGGATGATCTTTTATGAAGGTGCAGGTGAGGTTTCTCTTTCCTCTGCGTTTTCACTTTGTTGATAAAAGTTTCAGGTCTGAAGGTTGAGATTTGCACGATTAGTCTGAAGGGAGGCGTTCTTTAAGGCCACTGTATGCAAATGTGGTGGAGGAAGATGGCAGCTCCACAAACCTGCACCCACTGCTATGTATTTTTAACGGATTTTAAGTTTGTGAGAATGCATCAGTTTGTTCAAAGATGTAATTACAGCCTAATCTATATCTGTAAAGGCCAACGTTATCTAGTATTTATAGTTGAATCTGCAACAAAAACTCCATTAAAATAAACCACTAAATCCTCAGAGTCTCTTCACAGATACAAAGACAATAGAGTTTTTGTGTAGGAGATAATGATTTGCTTCGATAGCCACTTCAGAGAATAATTATATCTTTCCAGCTGAAGTTGTGAATTATGGAGAATACATGTGTAGAATATACGTGTTCAAATTTCTGACTATTACGGTGATTCAGCAGAATGTTTGTGCTCTGTTGTTCTGCATTACGGTGCCTGTAATTCATATTATTTCCAGTTTATGTATCTTTACTGTAATCCAAAGTCGCTCCCAGCAGAAAGCGTGTTTGCAGCCCTGAGTCGCTCCTCTGCTGAAGCCAGAGCAGGACACTACGTGAAGTTTGTCGTGCATGATGGTAAAAATGACATTTTTAAAAATTCCCCTTCTGCCGGTGCCCAGGCTGCAACCTGCTGCTGATCGGTGTGTCAGATTCCAGGGACTTTGTGTTTAAGCTGGATTCTCTCCAGTGAGCGCTTTGTTTAATATTTCATTGAGGGAAGCTAAATGCATTAGCCTCTACACAGCGTGTATTTGTAGAACGATGTGCTGTAACCGGCCTTGACATTAGCCAGAGGGTTGGATCTGATCTGAACTGACCTTCCTCTGTTCTTTCTTTCACTTTTCATGCTGCCATATATCCCAGCTCTCTCCCAGCTGTTGTATTTGACACAGAATTATTTGGTCTCATCAGAGTTATTTTTACTTTGGATTGAATTATCGTCACAAATATGAGCGTTATTGCCTTGAAATTATGTTTTCCAAGACGGGCAGAAATGGAAGCTGCTGGTTTTGTTCAGCACCTGATGTTTCTCCATATGATCAAACTCGTCTTTGTAGCTTCTAGGAAAGAAGCTCCAGCAGCACACAGGCTGTGATCTCCTCTGTGAAGCTGCTGAGGCCTTTCAGGTCCAGTGACGTTCGCGCTCAGACTTCTGGCTTACTTGTGGTTCTTAATGGGAGGCAGAGCCTTCAGTTATTAGGCTCTTCCACTGTGGAACTAGCTCCCACTGTGGATTCAGGACACAAGTGTAACAACGTGTAATGGCATCAAGAAAGTTAGGCTCAGGGTCACAACACAGGGCCGTGCTGTAAGGTGGAGGAGTGATCGGTCAGCTGGACCCTTTGTCCGCTCTGTCCCATCAAGCCTCAGGAGAGGTTCGGGCTCAGGTGATGCCCTGAGCACCTCCTCCTTGTACCTGAGGGCTTGATTCTCCGGCCTGGCCCCTCATCGCTGCCCACTTGTTGCCTTCTGAGCTGGATTTTGCCTCCTGCTGTGAGAAAAGATGAGCAGTTTCATCATGAATGTCGCTGCTCTACAATAGAAGTCAAATAACGTAGAATAATCAGGACCACTCCTGCGCTGATTTTCAGGCTCTGGTTCCTATTAAACTGCACATTGTGATGTGATTCTGCTTTCAAACCTGCTGGTCTACAAAGAGTTCCCTCTGAGACCCGAAGGAATGAGCTGTAATGGAGGCGAGACGCTCCCTTATTCCCTCTGTCGTCTTTCTTCTGCCTCCGTCCTTCGTCTCCGACTCGGCTTCAGATCTTCCAGGCTTGTTGCCGTCCCTCTGCAGCTCCTGCTGTCATCCCGTCTCTGCTCGCCTGCAGCTATGTGGAGAGAAGAAAAGTGTTGCCTGCAGTACATGATGGCTGGGCTGTTTGTGCGTACGTGTGCTTCGGTTAGGTGTGTGTTGCCCCGTGTGTGTGCGTGGGTGTACGCCGGTCCATTATGGCTCTGTTTACATGCCCAGGTGGCCTCAGATTAACATTGATTTTTGGCTCCTGGAAACCTTTCGCTGAGAAATCGCGAGCCTGAGGCGACGACTCCGAGAGACCCGGCGTTCACCCTGTGACCCCGCCCACTCCCCCCAGCCCCCTCCCCAACACTGCGCCTCAGAGCCAGGCAGCTCCATCGAGCCCCCTCTTCTCCGCCCCCCCACCTTCTCCTGGGAGGAGAAACACAGCAGTGAGCGATAGCTTTTGATGTTCATTGTTGCTCCTGTTTGTGTGTTTATCCAGGTCTGAATGACTCCCCGGGTGAAAATAATGAGATGTTTTCATGCTTTAATTGGATTGTTTGGGTGAGACAGAGAGAGGCTGGGGGGAGGGGGGGGGCACATGTAGTGTTCTTTAGATCAGGGGAGTCCAACATGCAGCCCGGGG
>VOQJ01030343.1:6045-26477 GCA_015052665.1 Apistogramma diplotaenia
CCAAGTGAAGCAACACCCACCACACCCCGTCGGGGGGGGGGGGGGGGGGGGGGGGGGGGCGGCGGGGGCGGCCTTTGTGTGGGGGGTGTGGGGTGGGGGGGGGGGGGGGGGGGGGGGGGGGGGGGGGGTTCTCCCTGCAGACAGCACAGTTTGCATTGGAGCTGTTTTTGTGACAAGGACGCATTCATCATGTAATAAAGTGATGCAAGCTGTTACAAAACGTCAAATGGCAAGTCAGCGAGTGTGAGTCCTGTATAGCAGTGGAGAGGAATTGCAGCTATTTCAGGGTTGTTTTTTTTTATCGCCTTTACTGCCAATGATATCCTGTTACAGACACAAATGTGGAACTCTTGCTTGTAGACAAGAAAATAAGAGAAATTATATTTGTTATAATGATGAGGAGAAAATATTTTTAATGCATTAGTTAGGTAATGTTTTTGCAATATGGCAACTCTAAAAGTGACTAAGAATGTGTTTTCTTACAGTTTATGTGGATGTGCTTTTCATGCAGCATAACAAGTACACCACATCTGCTAAGCTTATTATTCCACTCAGCCTATGGAGACCTATATGAAAATAAAAGCAACAAGAACATACTTGTATTTCCAGCTATTTGAATCTCATAAGAACATACAGCAATTGCAATTACTATCAAGTGAGTACTCTTCTTTTACAGTGTTTTACTGCCACCTATTGCTGAGCCATGGTACAACTATTACTTAACAGACTACTGAACACACAATGAAAAGGTGTACATTCACTAAGTTTAGCATTAAAAGCTACCGTCCATTACGTATTCTGTAACTTAAAAAACATTTAAAAAGGAAAACAGCAACAGCAACAGCAAACTCTTGTCACTCATATGTGTTCCAACTTAGAATCAAGGCTGGAAAGAAAACATCTGGCTTTTCTAGAATGGCTTTTAGAATTCAAGTGGATCAAAGTTTAGAAGGTTATTGGCTTCAGACCAAGCAGTGTGCTGTGCCCCATCCATCTCTGAGGCAACTTGGTTGCCACTTGCAAGTCTATGATCTTGCCCACCAATAGTAGCATTACAATCAGGACAGGTTCGGCTCTCCATAGCCCCTCCGCACTCTGTGATAACATAGACATGGCCGTTTGGGCATTTGTGCCAGTGTCCAGGTTGCATTTTCATTGCCGACACAATCATTTTCCTTTCCTCGTCACTGATCCCCAAGCCCTCGAGTGGAACCTTCTCGTCCAGTTCCTTCATTGCTTCTTTCACCCTCTCCTCATCTTGCTCAGTGAATTGGCCACACATTTCCAAAACGCCTCTCATTTGGTCTACTTCTGATTGAATCTTTTCTGTTATTCCCCTCTGATTTGCATTATAGCAACGGGCATTGAGTTCAGCGAGGAGGTTGAGTCTCTGTAGCTCTCTCTGCAAATCAAATACCTGCTGATCTGTGAATATTTGGTGCCGGCTAGCGAGCCAGCTCACAAACTCTTCAACCTTCTTCCTGAGCTCGCTGCCATCAGGATGCAACATGTTCTTCTCAGTCTTCAGTATCTTCTTAACCCTTATTAGGAAATCCATCTTGTTTTCCACTACCCATAGATCATTTGCTGAGAGGTAGGATTCTTCAAGTCTGTTTTCGATCTGCACATATTCAATCTGGTCATACATATTATAGGTTACAAGGTTTTGCTCCCACTGATCTAGAAGTGTGTGCCTCTGTTTTTTAATGTCTGTCTGCTGTCCGCTTATCTTCTCCTTTACCATCTCTATCTCTCTCAGGCTGCGGTTGATCTGAGCTCCGTAGCGCAGATTCTTTCGGATGGGAGTACGACACTTGGGGCATTCCTTTAGTTTTATGGCCACCTGCTTGCCTTCGTTTGCCTCGTTGTCATCCAAACCCATGTATATGTCCATAGCTGTGTATTCAATGATGTGACCGCAGTCCACCAGTTGAATGAAGTAAGCATCAGGCTCATTTTCAGTGCCAAAGAAAATCTCTGTGACTTCATCGTGGTCGCAGATGCGGCATTTGTTTGGACACGTGTCTCCACACAGTCCAATGCACGGGTGGCCACAAGCCAGGGTTTTGTTACAGGGTTGGGTGCATGGCGGGCGATCACACGGCTCATGGCAAAGCTTATTGCAGCTATGGTGAGCACACTGCCACTCGCAGGGCTCAATGCAAGGAGCGCAGGGCTGCCCACATGGCTTCATGCACTTGCTGTGGACACAGAGGTTTTCGCAAGGCTTCTGACAAGGGGGGCAGTCTCGAGTGCAAGGTACGCCGCACTTGTGAGAGCAGATAAGGAGACGTTCACAGTTGTGAAAACAGGGAAAGTGGAAGCGTCCCTGATAGCACTTGCTGCATGTACCGCTGCAAGCGTGGCCGCATTTTAGCTGGTGCTTACATGGGGTTGCACATTCAGCCTTATCTAGACATGTTCTGTAAAAGCATGCATCTTGCTTGCTGTGTCCACACCTAAGATTTAAGTGGACTTTCACCTTGCATTTACTGGTGCATGGTAGCCCACAGACTGAATCACACTGATGTCCACAGCTGAGCAGCTTCTGGCAAGGCTCCTGACATGTAAATATTTGTGGGTCCTGGTAACAAGGAATCATTTGTGTGTGTCCACACTTGGGTATGATCTTCTCTACCATCACTGGACATCTCTTTGGGCATTCTTTATGACAAACAAGTGTGCATCTGTGTCCCTGATCACAAATAATCTTCTCACACTTCTTGCCACACTTATACTCCTTGTGCTCTGGGTCGTAGGGATGGCAGACTCTAGCACAAACATGGCCACATTCCAGACGGAACGTGCAAGGCTGGGTGCAGCCTCCCTCGGGCGCTTGTTTGAAATCTTCAGCGGACGATGCTTTTATCTGTCGATCTGGATGATTTTGGCAGCACAGAGTCAGCGCTTTCCCAACCTGGTCCCTTTCTCTCAAGGCGTGGAAGATTTTGCTCCACAGTTTGACTTGGTTCAGCATCAGACTGTTGCCTATACAGTAGAGGCCTTTCTTGGCACGTGATAAAGCTACACAGACACGATTGGAAATGCTCAAAAAGCCAACTTTACCCTGTGGGTTGCTACGGACCAGTGACAACAATACAATGTCGTTCTCTTCTCCCTGGTACTTGTCTACTACATGCACTCTGACACCTGCAAACTCCTTAGCTGGCATATGCTTGCGCAGACAGTGGAGTTGGCCGGTATAGGTTGTGAGGATGGTAATTTGCTCTGGTTTGTATTCCTGGAGGAGCAGGTAGCGACAGAGAGCTACAACAAACATTGCCTCATGACGGTTCTGATGGCTTCTTCCATCTCTGATTTCTTCTTCTGCATGGTTGTGCTCCACAAAGAATAAATTGGTCTTAAGGCCCTGTAAGATAACATTTAAGAAAAGAAATACCACATTATTCTTTTACATTCCTCATGTAAAAGGCAATAAAGACACTCAGTTCTATTCTATGTTAATTTGTATTTGGTATTCTTGATCTTGTATGCACAGGTCAAGTTAGACTTAAGACTCAAGATGCATTCAAAAGTCAAAAGCTTTTTTTTTAATCCATGCAGGCACAGAGCACTGCAGGAGAGCAAACAAAAGCATGTACCTTGATGTTTTCATAGTCCAACACAGAGGGGTGGTTTTCTAGCTCTTTGTAGATGTGTGGGGTCAGAAGACGGGCAATTTCTGGCCTCATGCGATGCTTAAGTACACACAAAAACAGGAACATCGATAAACAAGGAAATTACACAGAGATACTAAGGCATATGTCTTACTGACATGCATACAAATTTACCAACTCAAGCAAACGCATTTCAGTTTTGTCTTTAACAGCATCATCTAAAGATGTCTACAACTTCGGGACTGATCCTGCCATAGGCTGAGCGTGTTATTATATGCAGAAAAACCAACCTGGTAGTTCAGTCGGACAAAAGGCAGCCCCATGTTCACCAGTCTCTCAAACATGGACATCTCCAGGTTGAAGTTCTTTGCGAGTTCATACACTGTGGCACTGGGACGCAGCTAACGGAAAGAAAAAGAAAAAAAAATCCCTCAATCGTCATATGCTTTGAATCAGACATGTCAAACTCGCGGCCCCCATTTCCGGCCACGCCCCCTAATTCCGCCCGTGAATTGGCGTTAAAAATATGGTACAAATAGGCCCTTTAAGTTACTTTTTTGACACTCCGCTTTCTCCTCCAATTAAGAGGGTTGAAAAGAACCTCAAAAAAGTAACTTAAAGGGCCTATTTGTACCATATTTTTAATGCCAATTCACGGCCGGAAGTAGGGGGCATGTCCGGAAACGGGGGCCGCGAGTTTGACATGCCTGCTTTAAATGCTTTTACATGTAATTCATGTAATCTCAATGAAGAGCAGAGGGATGAGTTCATGGCTACAGGACTGGGAGCATCACATCATTTGCACTTAATTACTATCGAACAGCTATTGAACAGTTCCTATCCACATGCAAGCACCACAAAAATACATATAAAACTATGAAGGGATTAAAAACAAACTTCCTTGCATGGGTTTGTATTTGGATGGGAGTGTAGAATGTATGCAAATGCACTCTAACTTTCTTTTGCTGTCTTATTCGTTTTTTTTCTCTGTTTTTGCCTCTTTGTATGCATTTGTTTGTGTGTGTGTGTGTGTGTGTGTGTGTGTGCTTGTACAAAACCCAATTTAGCTAGAGGACAGAGCGTGATTGTGCATGTATGTGGGAGTGGTGTGGGGGAGGCAAGACAAATTCTAGTATAAATGTGAAGCATTGTGCTCTGCTCGATTCAACACCCAACCTGCGATTAATGACCAGTGCAACAATGCCAGGCCTTATTTTATTTGGACAGTGTGATCCATCTAGCTTCTCTAAATGCACAGATTCAACTTTATGTTCCACAAAAATAATGCTCTAAATACTTGCCTCTAGAGTAAAAATAACTACTATTGACTAACACATATTTATGCCATCTGGATACCTTATGTGCTTTGTTCATTTGTTCTCTCTTACCACTCATTTAAAATGATAAATCACTCTATGAATTACCTATAAATATGACTTTATCCATTTAGAAGTCATACACCGTGATCAGGTGTAGCACATTAAATATTTACCATCTTGCATAAAACTGAAGCCAATACTTTCATGTTAATCTGACGTACATAATGTGTAAATATTGCAAATAACCTTATTTAAAATTTTGCTGCAAAACTTGTAGTGCGACTGCAAGGAACTCAGGTTTGTTAGTATAGTCAAATGTACAAATTCATAAATAAACATGAATAAACAGGGACAATAAGCAAATATTAGTTCTCGAGCAGATAGTTGTTGCACAGTGAGAATCAACCAGAGCTGAATATTGAGACGTGTGATAGAATTTAGTGTAGCTGCGATCACATGCTGCAGATTGGTAGACAGGCTGCCTAGCCATATGTCCTTGGCAGGCCTCGACAAGTTGTTGTGTAATAGCCTCCTGATGTCCAGGGTAACACTGCATACTTTTCTCTATCTCTTGTAATAAGCAACACACAAAGATATAGGAAAAGCCATAGAGATACACAAAACCTCTCATAACGTGTTGTTTTTTCAGCTAGACGTGTTTGTGTTGCCATTATAGCTGGAGGATTGCATTGGTCATATATATATTTAAGAGTTCAGGAAAAACTGCTCTTTTTGGGATCTTTACTTGTTGGTGGTCTCCGATCAGGATGAGGTGCTGGCACGCTTGGCTCAGTGTGGTGATGGTGTGGGCCTCGAGAACCTCTGCAGCCTCTTCTACAATCACCAGACGTGGACGCACTTCCTGCAGGGTTTTCTGGTGCTTCGCTGCTCCTGTTGTCGTCATACCAATAACCTGATAGAGAGGATATTTGTTTATTTAAGGACACGCCTAGTTGCATTTGCTATTCATATATCAATCCCATATAAACGAGAAGCTACAGCCTGTCGAACAGCACAAAGATTTGAAACAGCTAGTCTGTCTCTGTAGACGGACACACACACACACACACACACGGGGACTCTTATATTGTTCATATGGCTACAGGTGTTTTTACAACTTTACTCTTATTTCTTGGATTACTTAAAGCAAAATTCTGTTTTCCTCCTGTTTTCGAGTGGAGGCAGAGAAAAAAGTATTTCTCTTGTAGAAACCACAATCAGGTAGATTTTACTTGATCTTTAGTAGGATCATAAAAAAAGAACATGCTATTTAATATTCCCTAATAATATTTAAAAAAATTCCAGCTATTCTGTACCGTGGCTCTCTTGAGGAGACAGAGACTTTCATGGCGTTTTACATCAGCCAGTCTGTCCACTGCATTCTGATAGGCTTGTTCAGACAGCAGGACTCTTTCGTAGAGCTCCATCCTGTAGCGTGACACCCACAACCTAAAAACATAAAGACAAATATAAAACACTGAAATGCTCTGAAATGCACGGCTCTGAAAAAAAAAAGCTGTAAGATTATTACTGTTTCTAAATTAACATGAAACAAAGATCAAAAATATGTGCAATATAATGGTCTGAAATTACATTATTATTGTTTCTGTTTTCAATCCCCTATTTGTTAGCTTAAACAATAAATATGATTGTATGAACAGGACTTCTTTCAGTACAGTTTTCACAGTAATAAAAGGCTGGATTTACACTTTGGCTTTCTGCTGTGATAAAATCCTAAGGGATGCATTTTCCTTGTGATTGCTTGACTTAATTATACACACTGGGAACATACTGTGGTAGTTAAGGGAATAGGAGGAGTGAAGCAGAGAAAGGGAAATTAAGAAGGAAGCAACTGTATTGAGAAGGAAAAGAGATGAAAAAGAGTATTTAGTTTTAAAAAAAAAAGGTTAAACATAGATACAAACATACCGATAGAGTTTCCATCGGTCTTGCTGACTGAGGGTCCAAACATTAAACACACCATCTTCCTCTTCCTCTCTCATTGCTGAGCTCTTCCCAAGTTCTTTTTGAATTTTTTTCTTCATCTTTTTCTTCTGGGTCCGTTGGAGCTGTATAGATCAAAATGTGAAAACACTTACCCTTCTGACCTTCAGGTAACAAAGTAAGAAATGAATTATATAAAACAGATATCCCTGTTTTATAGTTGCTATACTGTTCTGTTAAAGGCACCATGTGGAATATGTGGACACTTGCAGGGAGTAATGACTTTATGAATATGCCTGGCACATTTATGCATGTGCAAAGCAGTTGACCTAAAGTTATGTGGCAACCTAAAGAGCTAAAAAAAATGAAGTCAATTCAGAAGTGCTAAAAACAGCATTTCTAATGGCCGCTTCATGCTGAATACAAAAGCGAGTCAGTCTTTTAGGTTTGCTGTTGGGTGTAGACCATCCAAGACGTTTGTGCTTCTGTTTCATTAGTCCATCATTTAGCACTAATAAGCTGATATGTGTGGCTGTACAACTTATGGATCAAATTTAATGCAAATATGGTAACTTCTTGCTCCAGAAAAAGAAAAAACATGCCAGAGGCCAAAACACCTTCACTGAAGCTTGTCAATGCAGAATCCCAAACTAAACAAACCTTAAACCATCGGCTGATATCATGCATGAGCAACATCTAACAGAAGGAAGTAAAATGCCAAACTGTAAAGTAATTAATTAACAGAGGGATAATGAAGACTGCCATGAAGCAAACGTGAATGTAAATAACATACCATGTGCTGTGAACCGGAACATGTAAAAAGATTCTTGCATTATTCAGATCTTAGCTTTGATGTAACCACATCTCTACACCAGACTCCACTCAGTCTGCCGTGGTTCTGAATCAAAGTGCTCTCAGTGAGATCATAAACTCATTACGATCACTGCGTGAAAATTCTTATATTAAATTTACCTCGAATCCTTCCTCGCTCTGTTCAGCCTGTAGTTCAGCTTTCTCCAGGTTCATAGCAAGCATCAGTTCTTCTATTGCTCTAGCAGCTTCCTCCATTCCGTCCTTCTTTCTGCCATCTTTACCGCCCCTGGGACCAAAGTCGTCGTCAATGAGCCGCTCTGCCTGGATCAGCTCGGCCTCCTCTGCGATTTCAATGAGGTCCTCTTCTTCTGCCTCCATTGCTTCTTCTGCTAGATTTTAGCCATTCAAAGTAGCAGAATGGATCAGAATGACAATTCTTTCTCATACACACACACACACACGCTACAACAAATATACATAATTATTTGGTTTCCAGCTAAATTTGTAAGTTTGCTCACTTCCAAAGAAATTAACAGTCTCTCATTTTTATCGTAGTTTTATTTTAAATGAGAGACAGAATATCAACCAAAATACAGAAAAAATAACACATTACATAAATGTTATAAATTCATTTGCGTGTCACTGAGTGAAATAAGTATACAACCCAGCCAGAAACTCTCTAAAACATGGTGGTGACCATCAGTCAGTTGTCAGTGATCTGAAGGCTGTTAGGACCACAGTCACCACAAACCCTATTGGTAACCTATCGGAGCCCCAAGATCCCCCTGTTCAAGAAGGCACACGTACAGGCTCGTCTTAAGTTCACCAGTGAGCATTTACATTATTTAGTCTCCAGACCTTAGTGCCGTAGAAAACTTGTGGAGGGAGCTGAAACTTTGAGTTGCCGAGCAGCAGCCGAGAAATATAAAGGATTTATAAAGTTTTGATAAAGAGGAGTGGGCCAAAATCCCTCCTGAGAGGAGTGCAAATCAGGTGACCAACCATGTCTTACCTCTGTGCTAGCAGGAAGGGTCTCTCCACCTAATACTTGTGATTTGCTTAGGGATCAAATACTTACTTTTTTCTGAATTTTTGGTTGATATTTTGTTGCTCTCTATTAAAATTAAAGTACCATAAAAATTGAAGACTTCTCCATAAATGAGCAAACTTCAGCGAATTCAGCAGATCAAACGATTGCCCCCACTGCATGATTTTAAACACAGCACCACTGAGAGTAAAGGCCTTACCATCATTTCCATTTGCGTTCTCTGTCTCCCTCTGCAGGAAGACAGTGGAACCCAAACCCAACCACTCCATCATCACGCTGGGCTTCTTCTCATTCCATGCCCGAAATTCATCCCTTGTCTAGAAATAATTTCAAACTCATAAGTTTGGACTCATTCTGTCAAGCTCAGTTCACATGCTTAAAATGTGCATTTCTTATTCACAATGACTCACAGGGGGTCGATGCAGGCTTTCCCAGTGTCTGCTGGAAATGAACCTCTGTAAGATGCTTTCCTTCACTACACCTTTCAGAGAACATTCCATCTTCATACTCTGTTCTCGGATTTCATTCTCCTCTTCACACAGCTGTCTGTAAACCTGTTAAACAGGTGAGCAATTCACATACAGTTTAAAGCATGCTTCTGTGACCAAAGACAAAAAAATAAGAAAATCACAAAACCAATAAAATGAACATATAATAAACGTATCTAAACCTCTTTCAGCTTTTCATATATTCTTAACATTTTCCGTGGGTGAAAGGAAATACAAGTATCTTAAAACAAGATTCACACAGCAGGTGACGCTGCAGCTGCTCACCTGGTTATATGCATCACGCAGATGACCTGGCAGTGAGCATTTGAAGAGAGGCGAATGGGTCAGCTCCCTCAGATTGAAACGCTTCAGGACCTCACTGTTGCTGCGACTTCCAACTCTCACTATGCCATGTTTTAAAAATTTATGAATACCTGAGATACAGAGTAAAAACAAATGCATGTCACATCCCAGAACACTGAAAGCTTTTTTTGTTTTTTTTGCATTACATTGTCCATTCCAGTACTCAGAGCAGGAGGATAAATAATTAAATAGAATTTGAAGTAGAGGTCTGCAGCCTTTTGGTGAACATAAACCTGACGGGAATTTGGAACTGAAACCAAATATGTAAAATAGATTGCATTTGATTATGAACAGGTTACCGGTGCTTACCCTCAAGGAACTGATCCAGGGCATGGTTGGTGTAACACACAACCAGCATCGGAGCTCCGCCACGTTCTCCCCAGAGTGCCTGGTTGGTCAAGAGTGCCTGAGCGATCTTTAGGCCAACGTAGGTTTTTCCTGACAGCCATAAAAAAAATTTAAAAAAAAAGATTTTTGATGGAGAAAAATGTAACTTTGCAATTCTTTATAGATTTTATCACACAAAAATAAATTGAATTGAAGTCGTGCTTCTGACAAAGGTTTTTCAATTTCTTACCGGTGCCTGGAGGTCCTTGTATGATGGCCAGCTCTTTTGTGAGGGCCAGCTTGAAGGCTTTCATCTGAGACTCATCCAGCCCCAGCTCCTCCATCCTCGGCCAGGCCTCTTCCTCCAGGCTGTTAAAGGGCAGGATGCTGGCCTTGTAGTCAGGGTCAGCAACGGATGACAGGTCATACGTATCATTTCTTTGTAGATAAGCTGGAGGCTGCACATCTGTACTGCACTCCACAATGTACCTGAAAGAATTAGAGATCCTTATTAATGATTCTTTTCTAACGGTTAAATCTAAGTTTAATGTTACAATTAACTTTTGCTTAACCGCAGCCACTGTGTTTGTTTAAATCGGGTTACATGCGCTGTCTTAAAAACCTTTGACACCACTTCTGAGGGACACAGTTTAATGTTGTTTCAGTTAGAGAGACTGATAGGCAACAAATATGACACAGTATCTTTTCAGTGTTTGTGAAGAGCACTTGGAGGAGATGAAGCTTTTAGGACAGCGAGGCCATGTAATAAACTTGTGCCGATTAGAAAAAAAACAAAAAACTGTGACCTTGAAAGTAAAACCTGAAAGTCCCCAACATTCTTACCTCTGAAAGGGCAGATTGTCCTCCTCCTGCTCCTTGAGGCCCTCTAGAACATACCGATAGGCCTCAAAGTAGGCAGTGGTCTCCACCATCAGAAACAGCTGACCTTTCTGTGATTAAAAATAACATTTTGTTCTTTGTATTTCTGTTTCAAATAAATACAGATATTTATTAAATGTGCGTCCAGATAAGAGCAGAATGCATTCTGCTCTTATCTGCAAATGTTGCAAACATCGTTTTGCCTCACCGGAATTCTTGCCAACTTTAACCTGCTCTCTTCTGTAAAGGAAATCTGGACCCGTCCGTTCTGCAGCTCTGCAGGGTCTCTTTCTGACACTGTTGCAAACAAGAAGCTCTCAAAATTATCACACGACAGGCACACCAGTGAGCCATAAAGCAGCCTCTTGGAGTTCTGCCAGCGTACAAACTGTGAGAAACAAGGACAAAAGCGTCATCATCGGCATAGAAAATACTCGACTGTATCATTCAAAAGTCAAAGTCATAACAACCAGAGGCTAACCTTAAGTGTCTGAGTGTCAAACTGGACTACGTAGGCAATGCCAGTCTGTGTGCACTTGGGCACCACTAGTCGTGTGTCAAAATATATTCTGATATCATCAAAGCGCTTTGTCTTAAGTGGATTATCAGTCCTTCCCGCATCCTTTTGGTTCTGGAGCAACTGCTGAATCCCCTCACGCAGAGGTCGCACAAAGTCCTCTCTGAGCAGCCGGAAGTGTGTATCAAGGTAGAGGTGGGTGTTTGTGTAACGCTGAGAGGTAAGGTTGGGTCTAAGGAATGGCCTATTCTCCTCCTGAAACTCCTGTGGAGTTGGGTAGATGGGTATGGTTCTGAAATCCTGATGATCTTCTTCATCTAGGTTAGAAAGAGTGGAAGTTTTAGTAACTGATTTTCTGACCAGCTGCTTCAGGACTGTATATCCAATATGTAAAATGTTTTCAGTGGATCTCTAAGAGTCAGTTACCTGGGTTACCACCACCAGAGGGCAGGAGTGCATATGTGTCCCTGTCTGAGCGCAGAGTCCCCTCCCTCGCTCTTTCCTCGAGGTGTTTGATCAGGTCCTTAAGACTATCCATACGCTCCTCAATTTCAGACGTAATGTCCACCCCTGACGCCCTCAGGCTGTTAACGGAGGCTTGGAGCAGCGTCAGTAACAAACTCACTCCCCGGACAGAGCTAGCAGGAAAGATGCTAAGCACCTAATAAGCATAAAGACAACAGTAAAATTCAGCTCCTTAACCGTTAACTGTGATAAAAAGCAGACATGATGGAAACAGACACACTTCAAGCAGGCTTTGTTCACATCTGCGGAATGTGATTTTTAGATTAAGTGACAATGTACAGTATTTAATTAAATTAATTTGAATGTCATTTGCAGATTTTATAGTTTTTATTGCAATATCAAAAATTGTTTCATTATATACAATTACAGAGCATTTTTCTAGCTTGCTTAAGAGCCTAGATCAGTGGTTCCCAAAGTCAAGAGTGCTGTGGCCCTCTAAAAAAAAAAAAAACACACCTCTATTGTTCATTTGGAAATTATGTTTATGTCTTTTTCTCAAGCAAAGTCGACATATGTGTTTTCATGTATACAATCAAATTATATTTCAGTTGAATTACCATGTTTAGTGACATTCTCTGTTTTAATTGATTAGTTCATTTACCTCTGAGAGAATGGCAAGGATGTTTTCCAGATGCTGTGGGTATTGCGTTCTGCGAACAGGGTTGAACTCTGACACCATCCCCACCAGATAGTGGGGCAGGGAGGTGCGAAAGAACCCTGAATCTTTTATGATGCCAGCCAGGTGCTGCAGAGTGCCTCTGTCTGCCCTTGATTTAAAGGCTTTACTCAGCACCAGACAAATGAGCTCAATAAGATCCTGCCTCATTTTGGTCTCACTGAGGACACTGTTGAGGGAAGGGTGTGAGGAGATGGTAATGGCCACCACAGATGGGTCTTTTCCAGAGAGTTCTTCTAGGGCTTTAAAGCCCAGTCCTCGGCCCACTGGTGCCCTAACTGTGCTTGCAGAATTTGATCTCCTTCCATTTCTATCTGATCTGTCTCCCTCAGCATCTCTTCTTTCTCCTCTGTCTCTCCTTGCACCCATTTCTGCCATCCCCATTCTCGCTCCTTGTCTTACAACTGGACCTGCTTCTCGATTTCTATCTACTTCAAATCTGTGCCTCTCTGCACCTTCCCCTCTATTTCCACCTCTTCCAGCACTTCTTTGTCTGTGTCCTCTTTCCATATTGCGACCTGCCTCTGTAGCTCCTCTTCCTCTCCCTAGCAACACTTCACCTCCTCCGGTTTGAGCACCTCTTCCTGCTGCTGTTCTTTCTCTGCCTCTTCCAAGCAGCCCTTCACCTCCTTCATTTCTTTCCTCGCTTTCACTTTGACTACTCCCATGACTTTGTGCTCTTCTTCTGTCTCCATGTGCACCCCCCCGACTTCTCCGTCCACCCCCACGGGCAGTCTCATTTTGGCTATTATCAGTACCTAGAGGGAAAATAACATTCATAAAATGCAACTCTGGAAACGGCGTAATCTTAGTTGCAAAATTTTGTATTTGATTGCCATCACATACTGTATAATTACCATTATTATTTCCTCTTATACCTGTTATTAAAGTCAGTCTTTCCATGGTTGTGCTCGTGGCAGGTGATGAAATTAAGACCGGTAAAACTGATGATTTAAGAGTGCTGAGAAGGAAAAAGAACCACATTTGAACAAAAAGCGAGAATACAGTGTTTTAAAATATATATATCTGCAAGTTTATTAAAACAGGAAACACAACAAAAACAACACTGACTGAAAAAAAACGGTTACTTTCAGTTTAGTTCTCCATCACTGGGTTATAATTTGAAGTCAGTCATGCAGAAAGGATGATCTCATTGTTTACAGCAGGGAAATCTGATGAAAACTTTTCAGTCAAGTGGGAAAACGTATATTTTTGAAACACTGTGCGCACTATTACGGGAAAATGTAATGGTCCGTGTGCCTTTTTATTATTATTATTATTATTATTATTATTATTATTATTATTATGGTGATGTTCATCACCATCACGGGTAGCGCATCGTTCATCGGGTAGTTCGAGTGAAAAGCGTGCCCTCTGCAGGATGCTGCCTGAGAGTATACAGTAGGTGTTTCTGTAGTAAAAATAAAATAAATAAATAAATAACCAAAGACTTCAAAGGAAGGCTACCCTCCGAAAATGCTACAACAGTCAATTTTTGCCAATAACTGTACATATCGTTTCCTATATGACTTGCACTTTTGACAGTCAGTTCGTGTCCTTGTTCTCGGTCCTATATCATTTACGAATATTTGCTAAATCAAAATAAACGACTCTGTATTCTACCCACTTCCTAGATAGTAACCTAAGAAAAAACGAACTTACCAAGTGTGAGATTCGCTAAACGTGAATTGTTTCCTCGTCAAACATTGTTGTCTCGCCGCATCACTCAGTTTCTGCTCAAACTCATCTGCCTCTTCTCTGGCTGCCGACTCCAGCAAGCTGCTATTTAAGTGCTTTGTCATTTTCGCTTTCGTTTCTTCAGAACCAACGCGCCCCACCTAGAATCCAGCATTAATATTTTATTTTTTCCTTAAGTTGATAACATTCGATTGACTGAAAATAATGGTACGCTGTTATATTATGTAAAGTGTATGTAAATCTTAATGTAGTAATAGGCCGACCTGTTATTATCTTCAAATAAATGAAATGAAATGGAAAGCAAAAACTACATTATTAATATGGAAGTCTGGCTTAGTTAATAAGTATAGAAGTCTAATTAATAAATAGCTAGAATAGACGTGAGGCTTTCATAGTTTTGTATTTTGCCTCTTTATTCATATTTCGTTTTTTTATTATTTTAATAATTTATTTTATCAACTTATTTTAGTTTAAGTTAGTTTCCAAACTGGGCCTGCAAAATAACAAATGGGTTCCCATCAGTTAATTTTCCTTTCCCCCAGAAATCTTATTTTTACATCAAGGAAATACAAATCCGCAGTTTTCGTATAATCCCAGTAGTAGAAGCCTATTTTTCAATCCTATTTTATTTATTATATAAAACCAGTAAAGTTTGTAAGAGAGGGTGGATTGTGGGGCAGAGACTTTAAATAAACTATACAGTCCTAATGTGTTGCCCCAATGGCATCTGTACCGGTATCGCGTTTTCAAAGTTTCGTTTCTTTCTGGTGAAAACTGGGTCGACGCCTCCTCCGCTTTTTATTTTTTTCAACCTCCCTTTACCTCCGCTACGTCATTATTCCGTCTGAACGGCACGGCTAGCTGTTTCAGCTGTATACTTGGTTGTAAACATGTAGCCGTTTTTTCGGTTTAATCCCATTGCTTCCAGGCGGTTGTTAACCTGTTTGCAAGTGGTCTCTATAATGATGGCTGTGGTCCTAAAAATAGCCGTTACGGAACCAGGGCAATGTACCGAGAGCTTGGTAAATAGCTAGCTAGCTAGTTAACTATTGAGCTGTGTTTTCATGGGGCTGGCCTTGCTAATTTGACAGCTAGCTAGCTTCTATTTGGCAGTCGCAAAAGTCTAAATCGGAGTTAGCAAAACAAGGGAGGATGGAAGGTAATTCTGTCTAACAAGGAAACATCAAGTGGAGACACCATGAAGAAATCTATAATTGTTGGAGCATCGTCGCCAATAAATGGAAGACAAGGTAACAGTAGCTCAGTAACTGTGTCATGGCAACCGTTAGCCTAGACTGCAGCACGATTTATTTAAAAAGATGTCCACATAGTTTCTTAGTTAAGCACGATGTTTTATGTGCCAGACTGGGACACCAGACGGAATAGGAAGATAGCGGATATCACGCAGGCCCTCAGTGGGACTCCTGTGGATGTAGCGGCTCTGAGGAGGATGGCTATCAGTGAAGGGGGACTACTGACCGATGAGATACGGTGCAAGGTTTGGCCTAAGCTCCTCAACGTCCCGCTCGATGTCTTGAATCAAGAGCCAGGTATTATGATACTTGTGGCCGCATATGCAATTGCACTTCCCATCTCTTACCCACCACTCATGATCAATATAAATACAGATACTCTTGGCAGGTACATTCTCTGCCTTATACATTAATTGCTGATGGCAACATTTGAATTTTCTTCAGAAACTGTAGACCGTGAAAATAACAAGGACTACAACCAAGTGTTGCTGGATGTCCAACGTTCACTGCGAAGGTTCCCACCTGGTGAGTAAAATATCTACTCAAAGAACTGTTCGTAGGTGGGCTGTGTCTACAGACACACAGTAGACTTTATGTACAGCAACTGTGTCATCAGCTACTGTCCAATGGAACTGTATGTCCATTCTCTTAACTTTATGGTTGCAGAGGGGTGGAAGCCTATTGCGGATGCCGTTATGGAAAAGCTGAATTATGTTGTCATAAATATTACTTGCGCAGAGCTTGTACATTTTTTTAAGGTATTGCTGATGTGTAGACAAACATTATGATTGTATTTTATTTATGATTGACCTTGTGGTGGGTTGTGTAGCAGTGGACTAGATTTTGGTGTTTTAATGTTTTGTCCATACATCACTGACAAAATATTAGAAACAACCTTCATGTTACAACCCACTAAACCTGGCATTCACCTGAAAATAATCTGCATTGATTATTGCAAATATCAGTCAAGTATGAAAATGGTTCTGCCACTATGAGTTGTTGTGGTGGCTTTTGCTTGGAGGTACTTGGTTCACAAGTCCACAAGCACTCTTTGGAGTTGCAGCGATATCTGTTGCCCTCCACGACCGGAATCCATTTCTCAAATCAAGACAAGTCCTTTCAATATACTGAAAGGAATTACACTGGAATTGCTTTTCAAACTCTTTCAGCTGAAGAAGTTTTAGTTGAAAAAGCTGGTTAATATATACTGGAAAGCATAACTTTCAATTTAAAATGAACTGGTTATGATTTTATAATAGTCCTTGATGCATTGTCATGCCTAAAGCTTTTATAAGCCAACAGTTGTATTTTATGCCTGGCTGTACTTGTGCAGGTATGCCAGATGAGCAGAGAGAGGGTCTCCAGGAAGAATTAATTGACATCATCCTCAGAGTTCTGCAACGTAATCCTCAGCTGCACTACTACCAAGGATACCATGACATTGTCGTGACCTTTTTATTAGTTGTGGGAGAGCGTCTTGCGACTGCTCTAGTGGAGAAGCTCTCCACACATCACCTCAGGTACCTTCCACAGGCACAAATGAATCGGCAGCTTTTTCTGTGTGCACGCTCTGTCCTCATTCCTTTTTTGCTTCAAAGAAAAGTCATTTTGTGAGGAAATAGTCTTGTCTTCTCTTTATCAGGGACTTCATGGATCCCACTATGGACAACACAAAACACATTCTTAACTATCTGATGCCCATTATTGAAAGAGTCAACCCAGAGGTCCATGACTTCATGCAACAGTAAGATTCACTATTTTATTGAGAGTAGACCAAATGTCTTGATTTTTTTTATTTTAATCTTCCACACGAGGGTACAATGAGATGTTAAACTTTGCACAGTGTAGTATTTTTAGTGTATCATTCCTCAGAGTTTGCAAAAACATTCTGTTGCTTTACCCAACATATATCTGCATCTTAAATTTACAGTAAAAATTTGATGCATCTGACAGCAGGTTTTTCCTTTAGACGGAAAATCTCTAGTGCGAATTGTAATGACAATTATATATTCATCATTTAACACAGTTTTTTACTGCTTTGGATGCCTGCAGCAATGTAGCAATGTAAACAGCTAAGGTTAAAGTTAAACCTCAGCATGGCTGCATCATCAGAGTGTTGTAAGTGAAGGAGTAAAGAGTGACTGCTCTTACAGTTGATCCAATTATGACGGCTCAGGTTTCAGTTGTAAGCAACCTACGCCATTAAGGCCTCAACAGGAGGTTAACATGACAGTTGACTTTCATGTTTGACTTTCAGTTCTTGATCATTTGACATAAAGTGTAAGTTGTAGTAATTTCTGGTTGTAGGTGCCATATACAGTACTTGAAGGGAAGCAGCTGGAAAACCTATTAGTTTTGCGTATCACTGTAAGCTGATCTCATCACCTGTCGTTTTAAGGGCTGAGGTGGGCACCGTCTTTGCTCTCAGTTGGCTCATCACCTGGTTTGGCCACGTCCTGTCAGACTTCCGCCACGTTGTACGGTTGTATGACTTCTTCCTGGCCTGCCATCCGTTGATGCCCATCTACTTCGCTGCTGTGGTGAGTGTCTTGTTGTATCCACTGCTGGTTTGCAGAGGAGCAAATTTTAGGTTTCATTAACACTGTATAAATTACATATTTTAAATCAGTGTTTCAAAAGAATGAACCATTTATGCGATCATGTGTAAAACCTTCATATCAGACGTCAGATGAATTTTTTTTAAAGGTGCATGTAGTTTGATTAACTTAATCTTCTCAGGCATGTTATTTTTGTTTCTCTTCTAATGGGAAGTGGCTCCTAATTTGTGTATGAATGTGTCATTGTCTTCCTTGACAAATGTGCATGCATATACAATGTATATAGTTAAATTTGCATGCATTTTGTATTTTTGTTGCAGATCGTGCTGTACAGGGAGGAGGAGGTCTTGGAGTGTGAATGTGATATGGCCATGGTTCATCACCTGCTGTCCCAGATTCCCCAGGATCTGCCCTATGAGACACTCATCAGCCGGGCAGGAGACCTCTTTGTCCAGTTTCCCCCCTCTGAACTGGCTAGAGAGGCCATGTCGCACGAAAGGTAATTAAAGTTACTTTAATGCTAGGAAATTCATTTATCTGAATATTGTTATATAATAATGCATCTCTCTCTTTCATTTTTTTTAGCACGGCAAGCTCTACCTTTAAGGACTTTGAGCTCGCATCCACTCAGCAACAACCAGACTCAGTTTTCCGTCGCAGACGTAGACAAAAACAGGCTGCAGCGGAGAGCTCAGGAGTGAGCTCTGTAGTTGCAGTGGCACGGCCTTCAGCGGCACGCCGGTTCGTTCGACTCGCAGTCATGGGTCTCACTGTGGCTCTGGGGGCAGCAGCGCTCGCCGTGGTCAACACTGCTCTCGAGTGGGCCCCGAAGCTAGACTTATTTCCCTGAACTGCTTTTCTTTCACAGCAACACTCCAAGTAATCGGTCCTCCACTAAATTGAGCCGGTGGGTCTGCTACCAAGAACCCTTTAATCGTTGAAACCACAAACCATGGAGTTGGCAACGCTGTCTGGGGTGCACTCTCTGAAGTCAGCCAGTTAATGGCCCTCCTTTGTCCTGTAGAATGTTTTTCTACTCTGTGTCGGCTTTGTCAGGCCTGGTTTGCAATTCCGAAATGGGCAGCAGTGTAAAAAGCTGCTGGTGTTCTAAAATGAAGAATCCTTGTTATAATGAAGGACCTCTCTCTAAGAACTGTTATTGATGGTCATCATTAACATTTATTTATATTTGGTGTTAGGATAATCTGAAGTCATCCTCGCAGGGATTATGCAGAAAACCTGTTGGACTCACTACACTTGAAACTGCTGCCAATTAAGAGAGCCTGAGTGAATGTATGAGTTTGTGTGCGTCTGCACGTGTGCGCAGTCACAATTTGTTATCTATTTGATACCCGGACTGAGACCAAATAGGGGATTCTTAGATTCTCTCTTTGTAAAATTTACTGTTTATTCATTTCAAGGTAAGTAACTGTATAGAAACATGACACACAGGCACTTTAAGGGTCACCGTTTAATTATTTTTTGTGTGATTTAGCCTTTTCGGTTAGAGAATAAAGGCATCTTCTTTTACGGACTAAGTATCTTTAAAACACATCAGCAGCTGTTGCCCTGGTCTTGAGGTTAAATGTAACTGGTCTTAGAGAAGTTAAATACATTGTAGCGTACTTCAGTTTTTTTGTATGTCCAAATTTATATTTGAGAATTTTCCCTCTCAGCAGAATATAGCTTTCATGGCCCAGGAAGTAAAGAGTATCAGAATAGTTGAACAATGACTTTTCAGTTATTTACATGTTTGCTTGCACACACTACTGAGAATGAGTCTGTGTTTTGTGGACCCAAATGACTATGGTTGGTTTGTTTTTTCTTGAGGAGATGATCAAATCCTTATAGTTCCTACATCATGGTCATTCACTCAATGCTTAGTAACAGTAAATACCGGAAGTGGAATAAGTAAAATGAAGCATAGTCTTCAGATTGGCAGTGTGGCAGATTTGCTTTGATAGTTGCTTTTGCTCGTATTGAGAGGGGGTGCTCCTGTTAGAGAAGTGCCCCAGCCTTCATATTAATGCTGTCTAATATTTTAGATTCATATGTGACTTTAGCTTGATTTGAGCGGATGCTCTATGTGAACTGATTTGGGTGTAGAATAGGTCCAACAGTAACATTAAAAGCACATACTTAAATAGGAGATTTTTTTCATCCGATTTGGTAGGTTGTCAATTAAGCAAAAAAAACTGTCCTAGTAAAACACTGCAATCAGTTTGTCAGAGAACTGCAGGCTAAGATGGCAAATTTGAAATATTGCTTAACATGAATGTTCACATTTTCATGTTTCAGATGTCAGCCTTGAGTTGTAGGTTCACTACACTGGGACACAAATAGTCCTTAAAAAAATTCTTGGGTTCAACTGAAAGTGGTTTTGACTAATGCTTTTTTTTTTTTTTTT
>VOQJ01030344.1:0-13961 GCA_015052665.1 Apistogramma diplotaenia
TCACTTAGGAAGCTCCTTCTTTTTTTGTTTAAGACGTTTGCACACTCAAGACGTCGTTGTTTTAGCTACATTAGCCTTGCATTTTGTCATATTTCGACCTTTTTTTTTTTTTTTACGAGCTAACATGAAACCCGCACGAGGCTCCAACCGGGCCCCATCAAAAACACCTAACCGGAAAAACAAGGAAAAAGCAGAAGCAACAGTGAATCAGGTGAGTTAAAGGACACTCCAGAGCCCTACTCCAGGAGGCAGATTCAGCAAGCTCTCAGGTCTCTTGAGTTTCCTGTTGAAGAACAGCTGATCGGAGTCCATATTAACAGGTGTCAGTTCTGACCGTGATATTTATCTTAGAAACAGGAGTAATTTAATCAGCTCGATCCACTCTGTCATCAGAGATAGAACTAAAGTTGATATAAAATATACAATTTCTCTCAATGTCTGTCATAATTTACCCAACCTGAAACGTCACTAGATTAAGCTGAATCCAAATTTTACATTTGTTTTAATGTAATCATTCAGCTGTAGCCTAACAGGGGCAAAATGCAGGAGACGGTGATATATGCCCTCAAGTAAGTGAAACATATTTGGTTCAGTTTTCAAGTCTTAAAATCATTTCAGGCTCAGCTTCACTCAAATATTCACATCTCCAAGATCCAGACATTTTTCCATCAGTGACCTTTAACAACACAACAAACTATTGATCAGTAATCAGTGTGTTCTGCTTGTAAAGCTAAAGATCTTATCTTAAGACAAGTTTAGTTTAAACAGTGATGCTACAGTAACATACAGTAAATGTTTCAGAGGAACTGACAGCTGCACGACTGCACAGTCACAGAGAGAAATTCACTTTGTCGGGCAAGCAGGTTAGGTTCACGGAGTCTGTTACCACGGTAACTGAGTTGAAGTTAACTCCCTTCTAGAACAGAAAACCTAAGTTTACATCATCTCTGGGTTAACTCGAGCTAAACCTGCTTCCTCGAATAGTGGCCTCCTGTTTGTTGTTGTTTTCTACAGCAGCTCAGGCTGACTTGTTTATCTCATTTACTTTAGGACCTCGGCAAGATCATCCATCCAAAACCAGCACAGAGGAAAGGTTAGGACAGCTCCTTTATCTCAGTTCTCACTAGAACAATGCAGCAAACTCTACATCTTGCATTTATTTAATCTTAATAGCCGGAAGAGGATCGTCTCCTGCCGCTAAGAGAGCTAAAGTCCAGGACAGCAGATCGCTGATGTCCAGGTCTTCCATCACTACTCTGGAGAACATCATGGACTTATCAATACTGTGAGTTTCAAATCAGAAGCACAATGCTCTTATTTTTAACCATAACCTGATATACTGTATTAAAAGTTTGGTATACAATTTTCAAGCTGATATTAAACTAGGAGCCTCTACGATAATTATAGAGAAATGAGTCACATGGTCACCTTTTTTCCTGTGTTCACAGAGCAACTCTTGCTTTAAAGCGGACAGAGAAAAAGGAAAGCCAGGAGCATCTGAACAAAATGAAAAGCTTGTGAGTGTTAAGTCCTAAATTACATATAAACAAACTGCATATATTTGATATTTATTTAACCCTCAAGTAATACATGAAATTATCAGGATAAAAAAACCACACAAAAAGCATGTTTTTAAGCTACTCTGGGCTGGTTTGAGAAACCTGCAGCATCAACATAAGGAAGGTGTGCTATGTTTGACCCGGGCCCATCAGGTGCCTTGTGGTGTTTTGTCAAGACCAGACGAATGGCTAAAGGTGTGGCATGGCTCACACCCTGGAATTTAATTACATCCCACGTAATTCAGATCATGGCTTTGTTCCAGAAAGGAGGCTTAGTTTTTTAACCCTTAGATGAGGGAAACTCTTGAGTTTTCTGTTCCAGAAAGGGGGTCCGCTGCCACGGTGAGAGATGTGAACCTAACCTGCTTGCTGTCAGGTTTTCTTCAACAAATTCTCTGACTTCTCCTCTCCTGCTGATCTTGCACCAGTGTGAGTCAGCTGGTTCAAGATCAGCATCCATTTCCTCATTTATAAAGCCAATATCAGAGTACACATCAAAGCAATTTAATTTGCAGAAGTTTACGTCTTTACAAACACTGAACTCAGAGTTAACTTTTAGTTATTTTTATAATGACTCATCAATGTGAGGACAGAGACAACGATTACATCACAATTTTATTATCAGCTCAGAATAAAGCCTCTAAGATGCATCTTTCTAACACTGTGACTCTGTGGATAGCAGTGTGTAGGTATTTGCTTACAGGGGATTTATACTTTTGTGTGAGGTTTGTTTTGTAGGTACGTCACAACCACTAGGGATGGGGGGAAGAAAAAATGATATATTGCATAGTGTTACCATAGTTTCCCTGCCAATATTGTATCGACACAGCGACACCAAATCTTAATATTTTATTAAATATATGAAAATACTCTGGGAATACAAGGAAGTTCATCTCATGCGCCACCATCCTGAGATAACGTTAGCTGAGCAAACTTACATTAAATCGACTCAAATGAAAAACCAACACTGAACACACTGAGCTGCAGTCTTTGCGACCTCCTGATTCACAGCAAGCTCACGGCTTGGTCACAAGTAAAAATAGGATGGCAACCTTTTTGCATCTATAAAAAAAATAGGTGGCTGCCTGGTGATTGAATTTTGTGACTGACATCAGGGTGTTGTACTCTCATGACCACTTTTTGATCTCATGGTGATTGCACAGGTCGCCTGGTAGGAGGCAACATTTCTGCAAACGGTTGCAGTCTGATTTGGACCGACTTCAATCACTTTCAGAGAGAGATAGTCAAAGGTTTGCAAATAATCGCTGTCTAATTTGTAAATGCAGACATATTGCCAACATCAGTCTGAATCAGTCTTTTCCAGTGAGCACAACTCGAGGGAACTCAACTGGTTGTATTCTGGTTATATTCCTGTAGAAGAAGAAGGTCGCTGAGTGTAAATGCAATAGTCACATGTGAATTTCTGTTAAATATGAATTTTCAGATTTATCACAGATAACTGCTGTGTTATCAGAACCAGACTGAATGTAACTGACAACTTGATCCCATTCAGTCGCAAACTGATATCAGGTTGTTCAACAGTCTCATTTTTTTCAGCAAAAAAAAAAAAGGACCAAAGTGAGATAACATTATCTTATTGGATAAATTAGAAATTAACAGTTTATCTTTGAGGAAATAACTTGCATTTCCAGCTATTGTTGTGCTGGAGTTTTTGATTGGCTCAATCAGCACCTCAGTATAAGGAACAATAGTCATACCCTCAATATAGTGGCTCACAGATGCTGGCACATTCCTGGAGGGGAGATTGTCAAAACTATCAGAATGGATGTGAGGGAATGTACGAAGAAGTCAAAAAACCTGACAAATATGTTTGCCTACGAGAAGAGAAAAAACCACAGACAACAAAGACATTTGTTTCTATTGTGGCTGACACCAGGTATAAAACACTGGGACACGGCCACAATGTGGTTAACACATAATGAGCCATGCAGAAGCATGAATGCTGGCAATGGTGTCAACCACTTGGGTTATGTGACACACTCTATAAAGATGCACTGTAGAAGTCTGAATCAGCCATTAATGTAGATGGGTATGCAACCTATGCAGAAACGCTTGGGTGAAGTTTACCAACTGCATGTTGGTCAAATGCTGATTGGTTGAAAAGTAGGCTGAGCAGGAAAGGAAAGAAAATCTAATGAAAAACACCGTGTTAAACAACAAGGCAGCTGTTAGGGTATCTGTCACTCCTGTGCTCTGAAACCTTTGGTTTATTTTAATGTAGCAATCACTGCTTTATTAAAACTGTATAAAGCTCGACACGGTGATCAATGATTTGTTGTATTGTAATCAGTCACATGGATGGAAAAATGTCTGTCACAGGTGGCATCTTGTTGAAGATGATACGAATATTTGTTGATCACTTTTTTCCACGACTCATTTGGACGCAATTTATTACCCAGCTCTAATCGCGAGTCTGATTCTTTTATTAATTCAAACATCATTGTTTCTGATTTAATAAAAGATATTCAAATTGCAATGTGTTATTTATTTATTTTTCCTGATACATTTTCATTTTTTAGGTTCCTTGCTCAGTGTGCACAACTCAAAGTTCCAGTGCAGAAACAAAAGGATTTGGAGCGTTCATCTCAACATCACCAGGAGGAGACTAAGAAGTCAGTGGTTGGAAAGAAGAATCTGAGCATGCTGGAGGTGAAACAGAAAGATCATTGGATTGTTTTATTTCTTCTTCTTCTTTTTTACCTCGCTGTTCCTGCTCATTTATTAAGCTAAACCATCTCTTGGTGGAAAATTATGTGGACGTGAAATTCATATATCCGTGCAAAACATACTGATATAAAGATCTGTGCAAGTTCATATTCTGCTTGTTCAGCAGTCGTGCGAAAAATTACTCTCATTGCCTTCCTTATGAGTAGACTTTATAGCACGTATGGTTGCCAAGCTTTGTGGTCTTTGAAACCACAGAGATAAACAGTTTCTTGTTGTCGGCTGGGTTTTTTTCTGCACTCAACTCGCACCTTCTCAGCTCTCTGTGAGAACAGAGGAAAGAGAGGTTAAGACAAAAAACTACCAGAGGAATTAAAATGTCTAGTTACAGTTAGGCCAATTAGTTTTTGAACAATGACACATTTATTTGTATTTTTGCCTCAGTACATCAGCACAGTGGGTTTTGAATCAAACAATCAAGATGTGACTGAAACGGAGCTTTAAGCCAAGGGATTTCAACTGTTTTGGAATTACTGCCGTCTTTATATTTTTCAGAGGCTCATAAGTAATGTGACGATTGCTTTTTGATACATGGATGAGAATCCATCAGTGTCAGTGAAAGCCTGAAGTGTAGGACTAACAGACATCACCAAATGATGTTTCCTCCTGTGAGATGCTTTTGTGTTCAATAACTGCAATGCAGTCTCCACTGGGCTGATAGATGACTGACTTGGACATTGAAGATGCTCCAAATTCTTTAGCTTAAGAAACTCTAGACTTTTTTATTTATTTATTTTTTTGCAGTATGCTTTGTGCCATTATCCATTTGGAGTGTGAAGCACAGTACCATCAGCTTTTAAGCCCTGTACACACTACACAGAATTCATCCTGCTCCTTCTACTGGCACATCACCTATAAACACCAGTGTCCTCGTTCCCTGGCAGCCATTCTCCCGCCTCCTTGAGACTGCTCTTGACTTGATGTCGATGTGGTGAAGTTGTTTTTCTTAACCATGGAAATAATTCTGTCATCACGCACTTAAGTTATCTTCTGTGGTCCATCTGGGCTCTTGGGTGTTGCTGAGCTTGTGACTGCATTCTTTGTAAGAACAAACCAGATTGTTGATTCGGCCGCTCCTGAAGAGTTTGCTAACTCTCTGATAGGTTTATTTGTTTTTGGGGTTTTTTAGACAAATGATGGCCTCCTTTTTAATTTGTCTTAGAATAACAAGGGGACAGACCTGTCCTCGCCATGAAACAGTCTGTCAGTTATGTTAACTGGTTGATTTACAATCTGCAATAGAAAAATTGTCCAAAATCAAATAGACCTAACTATATAATGGCCACATTTCAAGCAATACATGCATTTTCACTATGATGTAGCTATTTATAAAAAGAAACATAAGGATACCAGTGGTTTTATGTGAAGTCTTTGTGTTTTGGTTTCCAGGAAGACTTGAGAGCTGTGGTTCGTGCTCTGGAGAAGATGGAGGAGGAAACAGAGTCTTTGCAGCACTCATGCAGTCAGCTGAGGGATCAGGTGGAGGAGGAAGAGGAGAAAGCTAAAGAGGTGCACCCACAACCATAAAACGCCACACTTAAACACTGAGGATTCACAGCAGAAATGATGTCAGTATTTTTTCTTCTGTTTCATGATTTGTACTAGCTGATGCAGAAAATTTCACCTCATTGAGATACGGTGACCTGGGAGGTCGGGGTTAACGCCTTTGGCCCTTTATGTTCTTTGAGCTGTTCCTGAGTAGGTCCTTACATGAGTCAGCTGTCATGGAGAGTGTACATCCATGACAGGCTTCTAGCCAGCGGTTGATCACCGGCTCAGATTCCTGAGCTAATGCTAACACCCTGCACACACGCAGTGTGCTGAAAATTTTTTTCTGGCTAGAAGCCTGCATGATGTGAATCTCCCATTCCACCACATCCCAAAGGGGCTCTATTGGATTGAGATCTGGTGACTGTGGAGGCCAATTTGAGTACATTTAACTCATTGCCATGTTCAAGAAACCAGTTTGAGATGACTTGAGCTTTTATGGTGCGTTATCCTGCTGGAAGCAGCCTCTAAATCAGGGGTGGGCAACTCCAGGCCTCGAGGGCCGGTGTCCTGCAGGTTTTAGATGTGTTCCTGATCCAACACACCTGAATCACATATAGAAGTCATTAGCAGGACTCTGGAGAACTTGACTGCATACTGAGGAGGTGATTCAGGTGTGTTGGATCAGGAACACATCTAAAACCTGCAGGACCACCAGCAGTCTGAACCACTGATACAAACCGGGATGGATCCATGCTTTCATGTTGTGTACTCCAAATTCTGACCCTACCATGTGCATGTTTTAGCAGAAATTGACTCATGAGACCAGGCGACGTTTTTCCAGTCTTCTCTTATCCAATTTTGGTGAGCCCGTGTGAACTGTAGCTTCAGTTTCCTGTTCTTAGCTGACAGGAGTGGCACCTGCTGTGGTCTCCTACTGCTGTAGCCCATATGCTTTAAGGCATGACATGTTGTGTTTTCAGAGAGATTCTTCTACGTCCCCTGGTTGTAACAAGTCTGTCCTCATTATTTTAAACAGTCTGGCCATTCTCCTGACCTTTGACATCAACATGGCATTTTCACCCATTGAACAGCTGCTCACTGGATATTTTCTGACCTTTCTCTGTAAAGCTTAGAGATGGTTGTGTGGGAAAATCCCAGCACATTAGCAGTTTCTGAAAGACTCAGACCAGCCCGTTTGGTGCCAGTCACCATGCTCCTGTGCATTCTCTCTGCCTGCCTGACTCTGTTTATCATAACTACGATTTATAACTGGTTGTAAACCACCAACACACCACTGTACCTCATATTCACTGGTCAACTGCTCTTCGTTGACCTCACACAGGATGGTTCATTGGTTTCAGTTAATTTATAAATCTGTTTCTGGCTTAGTCCCATCCTATTTATCTCACTACATGCTACGTAAAGAAAGAAGTCAAAACCTTCGTTCCCAGAATCTTATTACCTCTGTTGTTCCACCAGTATGTACAGAGCTGGGAAAAAAAGGCTTTCTCCTTCTCTGCTCCATCTTCATGGGACACACTACAGAAGGACTTGCAGCTGTCCCAAATGATTTCGCCCTCTGACTTCAATATACATATAAACAGTTTTGTTGCATTGTCTTTGGGACATTGTTCTTGTATGACTGTATAAATACTTGGCATTTTACTTGTTAGTTATTGTATTATTTTATTGTTGTGAATTTTACTGTGCTTTGAAACAGGTCTCTCTTGTAAATGAGACATTGAGTCTCAATGGGACTACCTGTATAAATAAAGGATAAATTAAAAACAAAATTAAATCATTTAAAACGCCTGATATATAAATATGTTTTACTGTATTGGATGACAAGTGTTACACTTTGGTAAATACACCATTTAATATTAGCAAATACTACAATTGACATGACCTGCATACTGTTGTGGCGAACTACAGTTTCAACACCAGTATGAGGCAGTTTGACAAGTGAGTCTAGACATTTGTTGCCAGTTCATCGTAACAGCTTGCCACTTTCTGGCTGAAATGCGTCTGTTTTGTGGATTCTGACACAACCTGTTCTTGAGACAACAGCTGTGGAGTGAGCACAAAATATATCAGGCACCACATCACATCAGACGCCAACTGTTTAGATTTAGTAACTACTGAAACACTCACCCCCTTTCCTGTCTTCACAGGTTTTACAAATAACTGAACAAGCTACTCTCAAACTTCCTCGTCTTCCGCCTCAGAAAGGTGAAACATTAGAGGTAAGCAGCAGTTGCACAGCCAACATTTTGACATAATCTGGCTTTTCCTTAACCAGTTTGCATAATGTCAGCCTTCATCTTTACAGGTATTCATTTTGTTCCTTTTTTATGAATAACATGTCTAAATAGCTGAGTGGGCACTTCCTCTAATATGTAACAGGAAGGCCTAAACATGTTCTCTGTGGTGCAACTTCTGTGAAAAAACATGAAATTTGTGTTGCGAAACGCACGCAGCACAACAGGGGGAGATTGTGACATTTGGGTTCTGTTTTATCTTGGTTGATCTACTCAACTATAGAGCAGACTTTTGTTTGTTTGTTTTTAACAGCTTTCAAGATAATTTTATACAACACTCGCATCACTCATATTAATACTTCTGCCTGGAATCAATCAAATGTCAAGGCGATCACACTCGATGAGTGCAATGTTTTTTTTGGTGACTTGGAGATATTTACTTTAACTTGCAAATGTCATGCATGATTGTGCTTTTTTTTTTTTTTGCACAATATGACTGTGACAGTCACATTTTCTGACATTCTGAGCTGCTTTAGCTTTGAAATTTATAATGGGCCACTTACGCTGTGTGTTAATGTCTGTGTAGCCACTGCAGACTGAACTGCTGCCCTTATTCCCTAGGATAATAAAAAAAACAAAAAAAAACAGAAAGAGTAAAATAAACCCCTCCGCATTTGAATCTCCACTTTTTGTTTTCCTCAGTCTCGGCTGAGAAAGATTATACCAGACTGTGACTCTGAGACCACAGCTAGGAAACTGGGCCAAATCCTGCAGGAATCGGAGGCCACGGAGGACGCCCAGGTGTTGCTTCTACAGGCGCACGAACGTGCTGATCAGCTCTTCCACCCCGGCTACATATCGAACAGAAGCGCGCTTAGTTTAGAGGAAACGTAGCAGATTGGAAGGGGAGAGAACAGATTTGCTGCATAGGGCAATATCTCTTGGTGTTAATAAGTTCCATGTTTGTGGTCGTCTGTGGATATTTCTGCTTACCCTGCAGTCTACTATTATTGAGTTTGCATCATAATGCTGTTTTCTACTACTTTTTTACAGTTTCATTTTATGTGTTCTAACGTGGATGCCTCCCCCCCCCCAAACCTCTGATGTCCAACTTCTGTGATTAAAATTAGGCTAAAACCAAATAAATTCTGCAGTTGAGCATTAATTGATTTCATTGATTGTTCATTATTAAAATTCTAACTCCTGTACCCGTAACAATTTTTGCACAGTCAGGGATTTGGTGCACTCTGCTCATTGTTTTGCAAGCTTCACACATTCAGAGACATTTAGATACAACTTCTGCTACTGGAAAGCATTTTAATCTGGAAATCTTTTGCATGGATTCAGGAAATGCAAACAACATGTTCTGTACTTCTTAAAAAGTGTGTGCAAGGTGTGTTTTTGCAGAAATGCATGTAACAAGATTCACCCTGGAGCCAGAAAACTGACATTTAAGTGATGCAAACTTTTCTTTCTAAATTGCTGTGCAGGTAATATAAACCAATGAACAACATGCTTCATAAATTCTTCTTTTTTTTTTTTAAACCTCTGAGTAATGACCCCGCAATCAGCAAGCCCAGACAGGAGCTCTTGTTATGAGCTGGCAACAGAAACCAAACTTTTTTTGTGCCAGTGTACAACCATACCAATTCTCAAAATCTTTAATAGCCTGAGAAATACCAAAAGTATGTGCACTCACAACAAGTCATGGACAGGCCAGTCATTATCACATCTCTACATATAGAAAGTGTCATATCAAAGCAAAACAGTATTTACAGTATTAGCTTTGGCTCATAGGGAAAACATTGGAGGACATTAACTTATAGTAACTCAACCTTTTCCACTTCTGTATTTTATTTACACAACTCACATTTTAAAGGGGGTGAGTAATTTGCACAAATTGAGAAATGCACATTTAAGAGTAATGCTTAAGAAATACTGTGTTAAAATGCAAAAAGCATTACAACATCACTGGCCTCTGTTACATCTGCGAGTTCTTCAGTGACTTCCGTCGTATAGAGTCTATGGAGTCGTCATTGAAAAGTCGGTCAATAGTGGAGACCAGTGAAGCTTTGATAGCACGGCCTAAGCCTCTGGCTGCAAACACGTAGAGCACAGGGTTCAGCGCGCTTTTGACGTACACCAGGTACAGAGATATGTATCTGCTATAGCCTGCTGAACGATATTGTTCAGATTTTGGGTCGGCCAAAGCCTGTATAAATCGACAGACAAAATAGGGCACCCAACAGGTGAGGAAGAGGAGCATGGTGAAAAAGAGCACGTGGTACATCCTTGTCATCTTGCGGGCAATTGAAGGACTGGAGGTGGTGGGTGTTGGAGTTGCCGCGTTCTTAATAGTGAGAAAAACAGCCAGGTTACTTACCAGGAACACCAGCATGGGCAACATGAAACCTGCTACAGTTTCTGTTATGAACAACCCCCTGTTGAACGTGCCACTCTCCATGCAGTGGAATTTCCCAGTCCCATTAATCTCTTTCAGGTCGGCGAAGTAGAGGTAGGGAATAGACAGGAGTGTAGCAATCAGCCATATGAGGCCACAGGCCAAAGGGACAGCCCAGACAGGCCGTCGCAGTCGAGCCCACACTGGCTTCAGCAGGCACAGGCATCGCTCCAGAGCCACAGCACAAAGCAGGAAAGCGGCGGCATACAATCCCAGGACCCGCAGGAATATGACCAGGCGGCAGAAGGTAACCCCGAAGGGCCAACTATCCTTGTGAATGAGGAAGCCTAACATGATGGGGATCCGCAGGATCAGCACCAGATCAGCCAGGGCCAGGTTCAGGACATAGACACGGAAACTACTGGCGGCACGCGTCTCCTCATTGCTGCCTCTGCGCACCAGGTGATGACGACTCCGATATCCAAGTGCCCAAACCACTAGCCCGTTCAGAGGGACGCCCACCTTGAAGTACAAAGAAAACCAGGTGGCATTTAGAGTCGGAATTTAAAGCAATTTGATATTTGTAGGAAATGACTCATTTGCTTTCATGCCAATAGTTGTGAAGATTGAACTCAGTCTTGTCTGTAAAACCAATATGAAGCTGGTCTCAATTACTGCAATTTGGTGACTTTTTTAAAAACCATCTTAATGACCATCATCCTTTACATGACTGCTGAGCATTCACTGCACACATGTATAATTAAGTGGAATTGATACTGAAATTTTATTTTACATTTGATAAGCTTCATGAACTGAAAGTCAACCTGGTGCCGTAAACAGTCGTCTTTGTGACCCATAAAATCCATTATTTATGGCTTAGCCTGACCAAAAGAAGATTCCTCACCAGGAATATGAGCATAGTAATGGTGATTTGGATTCCCCTGGAAGCTTCCTCCTGCCAGGTGCTCTGCGTTCCATTCACGGCAGCCATCGGAGTGACGCAAAACTGGAGACGAGCTGAAACAAAGTAGACATCAGCTTCCTGTTAAAATACTGTGGCTGTTTTGCAGTAATCAATTTCATCATTGGTGGAGAAGAAAAATGTACAGATTGCAGAGTTCCATTTGAACATAAATTTCACACATGCCGGTTGCTTAAAATGTTGACAAGCTAAAGTCTACACCGCACACCAAAATGACACCACAGACTTCCTTCTGTGCTTTTGCTCTGCTTTGTATGGTTTCTTAGAACTGTGAGCCTCACTTAAAAATTGGAAATTAACCTTTAAAGTTCAATTCATGCAAAAAAAGTCAGTGCCACAGTCAAATGTGAGCCACCTCACTTGGGGGAAAATTTCTGCAGTGATGACTAATAATGACCACTACAGTCTTTCCTCTATAGGTTCTGGTGGTTTACCATGAAAACACCACCCTTTTTATTTACTAACATAGTGAGCGTATAATGCTCTAGTTTCCATGACATGATAAATCAAAACAGGAACACACTGCACGTATGTCAGATGTAACGATTAACAAGAAAGGAATCTGTTAGCACGTACATTCAGGCGGCCCCGGGGTCTGTATTGACACATTCCTGTCACGGTGAACATACCTGCCTTGATTCGCCCAGCATAGGTGAACTACTTTATAAAATCGTGAAGGAAAACTGTCTCTCCATCCAAAGCATTAAGAGCAGCGAGCAGCCGCTGTGCTGCAACTGGGACCAACTCTAGCTCCAATTTTCTGCCCTTGATCAGCACTAACCTGTGCCAAAGTTATCAGTGGCTGCGAAGAAGTAGTGAGTAAAAGCTCCAGCAACCAATTCTTTTATAAGTATTAAAAAAAAACTAAAAACTGCTTCAAATGAAAATGTTAATCTAAAGACTTTTCTTACCTTCTTGACTTGAGATGTGGGTGGAAGAACTGGAGCAGCATATCAATAAAAAGGGAGTGTCTACCCTCTGTTATAGCAATCTCTCTCTCTCTCTCTCTCTCTCTAGCGCTCTTTCCTGTCTGTGATTGCAAAACACACACACACACACACTCCTTCCTAAAAGCATATTAACAGCACATCAGAGTCAATCATATTTTCTGCTGGCAACAAAGAGGCATTTCCAGTGAGTGCTACCAGCTTTATTAGCTGTAATCATTAACCTCAGAGGCATAAAAAGTAAAACCGAGCAAGAGAAAACTGCCATTACTTCCTTTCAAAGTCTAAAGAGCATTAAAACATTTGTTTTCGTTGTGACTTCACTGATTTCATATAAATTTCTTTACAAGGCAGCTTATTTAGTGATGCAAATATCCTAATCTGACACTTTTTTTTTGTGGCTCCAGAAACATTTTTTGCATGAAACTGTATTAAAAATTTCTAGTCTTTAATTCAATATTTTTTTTTTTTAGGTTTTGCTGAGCGAATGCCTCCCAGTTGTTGTTGAGCTGGTGATATATCATCAGCATCCTAGATTTGTATTTGCTTTATTTTCTCCATTTATTTCGTGTTCATTATTTTGCAGTTTGGTGTGTGGAGTGGTTTGAAAGGCAATTAGGGTCATAAACTGCGGTTTGTAAGACCGGAAAAAGTAGTTTCAGTTATGTCGATCAACCTACTGACTCTTTGAGGAAAGAAAAACAAGGTTTGCCACAAACTTTCTTAATCTCATGATGTTGAATTTGAAAGACTGCAGTTGTTTGAAAATCCATTTAGGCTTTATTGTTTTCAGCTGCTTAATCTTATCATGTGGAAAGTGTTTGCATGTGCAGTCCAGTTTGTGTGTAGGATCAGTTACTATGTGCAGAACTCTGGTTTGATACTTCGGCCAGTCGCCTGATGAAGATTCTCCTCGCAGCAAAACGGGGGCTGTGGCTCGCTTATCATATCGCTAACATACCACAGGTGTATAAGCCAAGCACCTCTGCATGCAGACTGCTTCTACAAACATTTGTGAAAGAAGGGGTTGCTCTCAGGAGCGCAGTGAATTCCAGGGTGGTATTGTGATAGGATGCAACAAGTCCACTACTCCTCGCTACTATATATTCCACAGTAAACTGTTAGTACTATTATAACAAAGTGGGAGGCATTGGGAACGACAGTAACTCAGCCACAAAGTGGTAGGCCATCTAAAATGACCTCTGCACACTATGTACCTCAGCATCCACTGAGCCTACTCTGTCATTTTAGATAGGCGTACCACTTTGTGGTTGAGTTACTGTCTCATGAAAGAAGAAAGCTCAGTGCAAAGTGTCGGAAGCAGTGGTGTAAAGCACGCCGCCACTGGACTCTAGTGCAGTGGAGACGTGTTCTCTGGAATAATGAATCACACTTCTCCATCTGGCAATATGATGAATAAGTCTGGGTTTGGCGGTTGCCAGGAGAACGGTACTTGTCTGACTGCACTGAGCCAAGTGTAAAGTTTGGTAAGGGGGGGGGGGGGGGGGTTATGGGGGGGGGTTTTTTTTCGGGATTTTGGGGGGGTTTTTGGGGGCCCCCTTTCCTTATATTGCTCCA
>VOQJ01030344.1:13981-28334 GCA_015052665.1 Apistogramma diplotaenia
GGGTGGCGGGGAGAGGTTGTTTGTGGGGGGGGCTGGGGGAAAGGTGAATGTTTGGGGGGGGGGGGGGGGGGGATTATAGTGTGAGGTTGTTTTTCAGGAGTTTAGGGCTGTGTTTAGGGTGCCCCTTACCTCTTAATGCTTCAGCTCATCAAGACATTTTGGACAATTTCCTGCTCCCAACTTTGTGGGAACAGTTTGTGGATGGTCCTTTACTGTTCCAACGTGACTGCACACCAGAGCACAAAGCAGGTCCATAAAGACATGGATGAGCGAGTTTAAGGTGGAAGAACTTGACTGGCCTGCACAGAGTCCTGACTTCACTCTGAATCTGTCAATTTTGGAATGAATTAGAGAGGAGACTGCGAGCCAGGCCCTCTTATCCAACATCAGTGTCTGACTGCACAAATGTGCATCTGGAAGAATGATCAGAAATTCCATAAACACACTCATAAACCTTGTGGAAAGCCATCCCAGAAGAGTTGAAGCTGTTAATGCTCCAAAAGGTGGGCCGACATCACATGGATTAAGAACGGGATGTCACTCAAGTTCATACGTGTGTGTGAAGGCAGATGAGCAGATACTTTTGGCAATAAAGTGTAGACTTTGGGTGTGAAAAGTGAACTCATTGCCTATTAAACCTGCAGTCTTTGTAATTAGCCAGCAGGGAGCATTGCAACAACAACAACAAAAAAGAAGCCACACTGTATGGAAGTCTATGGGAAAGAGACCGCTCTGCTCACTTGGTCTTAAAATAGCCTCTGCATGTATGATTTGGCAGATTTTTACTCTGACTTTCTGCTTGCTACTGTCATCTCTCTTTGAGTCTAATGTAATGCTAATTTTGTAAATCATGCTCACGTTTAGAGAAAAATAAAAGATCAGGATATGCATCAGACTGTGGCTACTTTCTGACTGATAATTCGCTGCAGATCAACCCCTTCGCTCATGACATCTGGCTTCAAAACAGCTTGAGGCTTGAAACTGAGGACAGCTATGTTGTGTGGCTTGGAGACTGTGGCATTGACAAAAAGAAAAGTGAGTTGGTGCTGGAGCGGGCAGAGTTTAAGATGCTAAGATTTTCACTGGGAATGACCAGAACGGATTGGGTTAGGAATGAGTACATTAGAGATTCCTTTGGATATGTGCAGAGGAGGGATAGTGGATATACTGGACAAAGGATGTTGAATATGAGCCTGCCATGCAGGAGGAAAAGAGGAAGACCACAAAGCAGATTTATAGATATAGTGAACGAGGACATGGAGCGGGTTGGTCTGACAGAGGAGGATGCTAGGGGCCAGGATGAGAGGCAGATGATACACTGTGGTGAACTCGAAAGGGAGCAGCTGAGAGATGAAACAACCAGTGTGTGACTTTATATGGAGTTGTCAAAACACCCTCAGACTTGCATATTCCCCCTCACCAAGGTTCACTGAGAGTTTTGTTTACTTTTGTAATATTATCTCTCTTGTTTATACATGCACCCTTCTGTACCTGCCAAAAATCTCGATCTAACATGGTATCTTTGCAGTCAGAAATGTGGTTGTATGTGCCAATTCCAAACATTTGGCCACGTGTCCGTTCCTGAAAACTATTGCAGTGAAGAAAACTCTGCTCTATGATGACGTCTTTTTTTTTTTTTGACAGCAACCTTTGATGTTCTCAGTTCCGGTGCCATGCTTTCCGCTACAACGATGCTTCTTAGAAAGGAAAATAATGGCACTCCTTTTTTTGTTTGTTTTAATAAAGGCTGAACCATCCTTAAAGGTTGATGTAATGGTGACTACCTGATGAGTCACTGACTTCAACTGATAGGCCCTAACTGCAGACATGCCAACTTGGTCAGTGACACTTGCATACTCACATTTGACTGCAGAATCTCTGATGCTTAGTTTGGTGGTTTAAAACATCTTAAATGGACAAAAATGAGCACTTGAAACTGGTATTTTGGGATCAACCCTGAGTCCAGCGATCTACTCTTGGTCAGAAATATATACAGTTTTTAAAAGACAGTTTCCTAAAAATATCTGGGTACTGCAGAGATTGATAGTTTTTGAAAAAATAAATGTACATTGCTTTTTCGTAGAACATGTGTTGGCCCTGTGACAGGCTGGCGACCTGTGCAGGGTGTACCCTGCCTCTCGGCCTATGACAGCTGGCATAGGCTCCACCCACCCGTGACCCTGAACAGGATAAGTGGAAGAGAATGGATGGATGGATTTACAGAATATTTATGGAAGCAGGATTGTGTGCAGTTTTGTTAGTTGCAATAGTTGAACTACACCACTAGATGGCACTGCTGCTCATTTGGTAAACACTGAGGAACTCTTTCTTATGAAGAGCTGTCACTTTGAAATTCTTGTTGATGTGCATACTTGATAGGCACAGGTTTTACGCCCTTCCCGATGCAACCCTTCCCATTTGCACGAGGAGTACACTGGCTTGTGGCCCCACGTGTCCCTTTGACATTTATTCAAGCTGTAAAGATACCAAATGGATGTAGGTGATATAATTTATTGAAAACATAAAACATTCCTATGTCATTACTCTTGTTACCTCCTATATGCACACTACAAGTAAAAATGTAACTTTTAAAGGTTTGACTTTGGCAGACAGCGCCACCTTCTGGTCATTGTGAGCAAAAACCACCCATGAAGGAGGTCTGAGACTGTTTCTCATCATTTTTTTTCTAGAAGCAGAAAAGCACAAAATAAAGTTTCAGCAAACGCTGACATGTTGAATTGTAGATCCATGGTAGTGCGTGGGGGAAGCAAGCACACTTGTATTAAGGCTACATTTAGTTGTTAAAAGCTTGAAAAAAGGGGAGGCTTTTCAGAAATAAATCTTCAAGAAATCACCTTTCTTCAGACTACGGTGAACACAGCAAAATTTAGACATTCATCTTGCCTTTTGATAATATTTCTTCATGGATTTATTTAAATTATTACAGATGATAAAGCTGAAACAATCTACTACACATTTCATATAGTAGATTTCATGAACACACATTTTTATTCTGACCTCTGACTCTGACCTCATTGCAACTATGATCTTGTTAAAAAGCAAAGAGGAGAAAGGCAAAAAAGATAAACCACCTTATTTGGACTGACACACAGAAAGGGAGAATATTATAAATGCATCGAAATATTTAAGTGTTGAAATCTCACAGTCTTTAACAGTTACACCAACGTACACATGAAACATTAAACATGCCGACTCTTATTTACCTGCTACACATCTCTTGCTTTTGAAAATGAAAGTCAGATGACTCCAGCTTTTTGATACTGTATCGTTACCTTTGTTGTTAAACAATTTTCTATAAAGTGTAAAAAAAATATGCATTAAGATTGCACATCTTCTTACGAAATTTGAATTATGAATTAAAAAAAATAATCTGACAACTAATTACATTAAAGAGAATCCCTGAGACGCTGACTCATTCAGCACTAAGGACGGGACACGGGGGATTCATCACTCTGCGAAGAACCATGTGGCTAAATAGGTGAACTATTTTGACAGCTCTGTTACTCGTTTTAAAATGGCAAATAATTTGAAGATTTCATCATTTATGGTACATAAGATGATCAAAAGATTCTGAGTATCTGGGGAAGTCTAATAAGGCAGAAATTGTGAGTTGGGTTCAGCTGGGTTGTGCTGGCAAAAGCTTGTGAGTCACATCATTTTCATACTCATCAACCTGTGTGCCCTATGAAGGGAAGCACCATCTTCCTGGAGGAGGTCGGCCACATCAGAATAAAAGCATTCGAACAGGTTTGTATGGCCCTTCAGTCGAAACCCCGAAACACCAAAAACTGAACCGCAGACAGATGTTATTGCCATGTAGAATCCAGGTGTTGTCAGACCTTCTCTTAGGAAGTGAAAATATAAATCAGATTATTGTAAAGAAGGAAGTTAAAGGCATCTCTATATTTTTACCATTATGTTCGAGAGCCCGGAGATCACAGGCATCCAATACTGATTTTCAGCCTCGTCTCTTCCTCAGTTCCTCCAGATTCCCAGAATCTTTTGATAAAGATATGATGTAGATGGTGAGATACTTAAAAGTATTCACAATTTTACATTGAAGAACATTATTCTGAAATCCTTCCAATTGTAGATGCAGTTTTTTGGTGGTGAACAAACAGCTGATTGAGATTGTGGATACAAGGGAGCGGGAATTAGCTTTCTCCAAACCCTCCTGGCCTCTCCCTTAGAGACAGGGTGACAAGTGCAGTCATTTGAGCGCTCAGAATAGAGCTGCTGCTTCTCTACATTGAAAGGAGCCAATTGAGTTGGTTCGGGCATCTGACTAGGATGCCTCCGGGGTGCCTCTTGGGTGAAATGTTCCGGTCATGTCTTACCTGGAGGAGGCCCCAGGACAGAATCAGGAAACAGTGGAGAGATTATATCTCTCAGCTGGCCTGGGAATGCCCTGGCGTTCCCCCGGATAAGCAGAGGGAGGTCTGGGTTTCCCTACTTAGGCTGCTGCCCCCATAACCCTGCTATGGATAAAAAGATGGATGGATGAAGTTCTTTTTTTTTCCAGATTGTGGAACCTCTGCTCATCTTAACTTTTGAGAAGGTCTGCCTCTTGAAGATGTTCTTCTTATTGCCAATCTAGTTATCCAATTAACCTAATTAGTTGCTGATGTGCATCCAGCTGTTTCTTTTTAATACCACTCACTTTTCCAGTCTTTTATTGCTCCGACCCAACTTTTTTTTGAGGCATTGCTGCTGGTGGTAGTAACCATGCTTGCTTCTCAGTTTTCTGTCACTTCCTTCTTCCCACGCTGTGAAATTAGTCTCATTCCAAATTTCACGCCACTGTTTTTGTCAAATAATCTACCTGCCAATGTTCTCCGAGCCAGGCAGCCTCGGATCCTTTCTCCTTAAATTCATCTGTGTTTTGTCACTTTGCCTTTCAGGCAACCTGTCATGCAACCTTCACTCATCTTCACACTGTTCGCCCAAAAACCTCCATTAATCATCATCTGCTTACGTTGCTCCAAGCTGTGTAGGGTGCAAATTTACAAACAGATATCAGCTATTAGTACTGTATAAGAGACTAAAGCATCGTACATGCCGGAGGTGACTCACAGTGACGTGGCGACCAGAAATCAAAGAAAGTGAGTGACATTCTGTGACCTCGAGCAACTACCAAATAACCGCAGGTGACAGGAAGTGGGTGGGACTTAAGATAAAATGTGCTAGACTTCCAGGTGAGTAAATGAAGCGACTACCAGTGAGTGGAGAACACAGCTGACTGACATAAGACCTGATAGTAAATACATTAAAAGGGCCAGCGAGGCAACCGGAGCAGAGAATATCCGCCAACGACCAGCCGTCAGCTTCAAAGTGATTTACAGTACAACAAACAGTGGGGACACAGCTTAATAAAACACAGTTTCACCCAGCAAAACCGCTGCAGCAACTTTATGGAGGCTCTGCATCCATGTGGAGTTATTTAAAAGAAGAAATTCACACTTGTCAGAGTTGACACATTAGAACCGATAATACTTCTTACGAAATCCCCTCTGAAAGCTAAGCCGTACGCTGTAACCTCTCTAAAAATGTAACTACATGTTGGGTGGACACAGCTGGCTGCTGCATAAGGTACGGAGGGGATTTCCGGTTACGTACGTAGGTCTCTCATAGACCTGACGCAGAATCATAATTCAGTCGCTTTACACACCAGCAGTGAAGCACTGCGGTCAGTGAAGCCGCCACAGCTCCGTACCATTTATTCCAGCACTTCGGGCCTGAGCAGCTGCTGCAGTATTCTCCTGAACAACAAGTGTTGCCCTTCCCCCCCCCCACCCCCCCCAGAAAGTCTCACCTTTTCAAACCACGTCTCCCTCTGTGTGCTCCGAATCTCTCGGCTTCTGTATTGATATATAATTAAAACAGCAGTAAAAGGCCAACGCAATCACGTCTCTAACCTGGCAGCTGCAAAATGTGCAAGTTCACAAAAAAAAAAAAGAAACAAAAAAGACACTACCATCCAAAACAACACTGAAGTTACTGTGACATCACTTTTGTTGTAGGGCGCTGTTTGCCGGAGCGAAAACGGTTAGGAGTACTGTACATTTCCATTTTTAGCTTTTCACATCAGCAGAACTTCAAATATTGAGAAAAATGCTTGGTTTAGTTTCTGTTTCGATGGAATCATCACAGTTCAGAATACTGACCTTTAGCATAAAAATGCTTTGTATGCTAATTAGCGGCAAATCCTCTGAAAACCCTAGATGTAAAATTGAGGGGAGAAAATGGGACATCTTGCTGCACAAGTAGAGCACTTTTTTCGGTTAACATTCTGATCTGGAGAAAAGATTTTCAGGGAATCTTTTGATGTGGAGTGTTAGTTCCAATAAGTTACAAAAAAAGAACAAACTGAGACCTGTGCGATATTTAAAGCAGTTTGTGGAATCGATTCATAACCAGCGTCAGTCTTTCCACTTCAGAAGCGTATACCCACACTTCCTCTAAACCAGCTAATTTTAGATGCATGGGTTTTAATTGGGGGAAACCTCTGATCTACTCAGATCTACTCCACACACTCCATCTGTGGGGCCTTTGCATAAAAATTTCCTTGTGGTGCTGCACACGGTCAGAGACTTCAAGCACACAGACCAACGCAGGATGACGGCATCGGAGGCTTGAAGCATTATCGGATCATATCAGCTGTACGCCTGCCGAGGCTTCTCGTGTATCCCACACATGACAGGAAGACAGAGGCCCTCTCTGGCGGCCCACGTGGAAACGTGTCTCTTGTTGAAACAGAGAGAAAAAGAAAGTTATTCTTCACGTATGGTTTCTTTTGTAGTACCTTATTAAAGAACTGAAAGTAGATGAGGTAATGGTGAAGGCGACAACAGCTTCACAAATTTTTAAGGTTTATTCCTTCAGCTGAAGTTTTAGAAAAGACCTGCTTCACTCCACTTCAATGTGACAGACACTTTCTCTCAAACACACCTTTTTTTTCTATGTAACTTTTTTTTTTTTAGAGGAAACAAACAAAAGCACACACACGCACACACAAAAGGGGAAACATATAAAGCACCTTTCTTCCTAAATATGTCGACTGTAAGAAGGGAGAGACAGAAAACGAGACAGAAGAAGTGAGGACTGCTTTGAAACGCAGAAATTTCCAGTATGTAAAGGGGGCGGTCCCTGCTGCTTCTGTTTCTCCCCCGCCTCTTCATTGCACTTTCAGCCTTTTCCCTTCAACTCATACATCATCACTATCGTCGTGGACACGCTCGCAGGAATGATGTGTGCATGACAAGGTTTGCTGCGACAAACCAGTTACACACGGCGGTTGTCACTGGCGACAGACTGGCAGAGCGGCAGGTATCAGAAAGGATGGGGCAGCTGCTGCATTCTCAGAAATATTACGTCTCAGTATGACTTTGCTATTGGGTTACCATAAGCAAACGTTAGAAGCAATAACATTCTGGGACGGTGGCGTCTTAGGTATGTAATGAGGATTTCATGTAGGATCAGTCATTTAGTGGAAAAGGGTCTTGCTCAAAATCCCCACAAGTGACGCTCCTATAACTGACACAGTTGAGTGCTGAAATGAGTAGTTAAGCAGACTCATTTCAGCACTCACAGTCATAATGATCAGCGATGCTGCGGCCGTTTGATAAGAAATCAGGCCTCAATATCTGTGTGAGTTAAGGTGCAAATACAACAACAATGTGAATGTATCTTATGCAAAACAAGAAGAAGAAGAAAGAAAGAAAGAAAGACTTTTGACTTTGTGGTCCTTTCGTTGTCCCTGACCAGCTACATGAGACCAGTGGAAATTAAGATTCACACTTAAATGTGTATTCATCATGTAGTTTGTCCCATTTCAGCCACCAAAATCTCTTTGATAAACTCCCCATCAGAGGATGGCTCATATCTTACATAGATGTATGCACATTTTATTTCTGTTCATACGTGTGTGCAAGCCAATGCAGCTTCACTGTAAATGTGTTGGAGCAGATGTTTATGAGAGATGTGAGTCGCGTTAAAAGAACGACTGAATGTGGCATTTTTAACAAGACGTGGACTTCTAATCATTTATTTACTGGAATCAAAGGTGAAGCCTTGTGGTTAGTTTGTGGAGAGCGGATCGCGGCGTTTAAGGGCTGCAGTTTGAGTGATTTGTTCAGGGACGGGATGGAGGTGAAATGGAACAAACTGGCAGGTGTTACATGGATGTCCAAGTCCGACAGAGAAAAGTGCCAAAGTGACTGAAATGGACCCAGAGCTGAAACGTATTTTTTACACTGTTATACACCAGGCGGTGCTGTGTAAGTGAATACTCAAAATTAACCATGTTACTGATGTTGTATCTAGGCTGGTTAGCACTGAAATAACATCTACTCTGACCAGTGGCAGTTTAGAAAGATATTTAAAAAGAAAACTGAGTTCACCTTCACATGTTTCCCCTTGGGAAAATTGATTAACAACAACCATTGTGTGTGTGTGTGTGTGTGTGTGTGTTTCTTTTTAAGGGACTTACATCATAGTTCAGATGGTGAAATCAAAAGCCCCCCCCCAGCACTGTGAAATGAAAAAATTCATGGCTCCCAGATAATGAATAATGATAACTTTGTGATTTTCTTCCTTTTCTTGCACTGCCACTGAGCGGCTGTTTGTGGTTTCAAGGGAAGTTCCAGCATAGTCATTCCTTCAAACTTCAAACTTTGTGGGTTCATGTGAGGTGAACTTTAAAAAAAAAAAATCCCACTACATTTTTTTTAACCTTCACTTCATGTTTAGGAATAATTAACAACTGTTAGCATGCTAAGATAGTGAACACAACTGCTTGTCACCATACACTGGCCCCAGCATGCTGTATTTCTAAGTGTGGGTACCTTGAAAAAGTGAATTACCTCAAGCTAAATAGAAACAGTCATTGAAAGGTATTTGGGAGCATGAAACGCATAATTACCGGTCATTTAGTAGAGCTTTAAGTGGTCCTGACTGTTAAAATGGTACAATGATTTTCTTTTAAATCCTTCTGAGTCTCATTCAACCTCTCGAGTCTGTGACTCACATCTACATTTGAATTTAGAGTGAAGATGTAAAACTGCCATCGCCTTTATGTCCACCTAGCCTCACAATCCACATAATAATAAGCAAATTCTTGAAATCCAAAAGAAAAAAAAATCTACGCAGAATAATCTCATGTAGGTTGCATTTACATAGATAAATGTTACTGAAAAATATTGTAAGATTTTCTTTTTAATAGTCATTTAGTTCGAAAGGGGGGATTTTTTTACATGAGTCATTTCACTTCTATAAAAGTCAAGAAAACCCACTGGCTGCTTTACACTTGCACTGGAGAGCGCGACAGAATCACACAGAGAGGAGGAGATGTAACTGAGGAGAATAAAGAGCTCAGGGAGGAAGGACAAAGACAGACAGAGACGCCTGTTGCTGAGGAAGTGTCGTCGTGGAGACAGGTCAGTAGCTTCGTAACTACCATTATAACAAAACAGACACACACAAATTTAAGACTTACTTCCTGTTAAACAGATCAGTATCTTGATTCTAAACCAAAGTCGACATAACAGCACCTGTTACATCCTGTTATTGCTCGCGCCGTCTCCGGGGAGATACGGCAGATACAGACCTTTGCTTCCAGCTGTGTCACACCTGTCATTTACAGCTCATCCAGGATTTACAGGGTCGCACACATGATTTTTACTCAAAGAAATGAGTTTTGGATCTCTAATAATACCCAATATGCCTCTGTGTTTACTATATTTTCTTCAGTTTAAGTAAATGTAGAACTGAAGTTGTTTAAAGGTCAGTATAAGGTGTGGGCACCCTGATAAAGTAGGAAAGTTACCTCAAACCAGTATAAATAGTTCTAAAAAAAGCATAAAATGTAGCATAAAATTAGTCATTTAGTGGAGCAATTTGTGATAACAGACATACGAAACATGAGAAATGAATTATCAGCACAAGCCTTATTTTGAAGTCTTTACTTCTAAGAGAAGGAGAGCCTCTAAAATCTTTGGCATCACATCTTAAATTCAGGTTTCCACAAAGTCACAACATCGTGTCTCTCTGTGGCTCCTGTAGTGAAGGAAACATTGCTGCTGAATTGTATATGCTCTCTCAAAGAACAACTAGTAATGAGACTCTCTGTCCCCCCCTGCAGGACACCCTCTGCACTGGCAACGAGGTAAGCATGGGAGTGAATCACAGGAGCCTTCAAGTGTGGTCCCAGGTTGAGGTTAATGCTAATCGTGATAGGGGTTGTTCATTAACAGACACCTAACATGTTAGCATTAGCTTCACTTTGGGAGATATCACAGCCACTGCTGCGGCGACAAAGACGAGTCATCGCGACACTGAGGAATATGACGCATCAGTAGACAGAGAATGAAACTGCAGAGGACCATCTGTGCAGTCAAACACATGCACTGTGTCACTGGCTTTAATTTTTTCCCCTTCTTTTAAGATTATCACCCCAGGGGTTGTTTGGCCAGTGGTGCCTGTTTGGAAGATTTTATGCAGCAGTGCAGGCAACACCTACGAGGAAATATGAAACAGCTACAATTCCTGTCATATTAAACATAAAGCAGTGCAGAAAAAAAAGACCAAATTCTCTGATCAGACACATTAAAGTTTGTCATGTGTTGATCTTGCCCGGCCTTGGGTCGTGGCGCCTTTGAGAACCTTCATTTTCAACCTTATATTTTATTTTAGAGTCATGTTTAAAGAGCCTGCTTCACCAACTTTTTTTCCTGACACCTTAATGTTTCCACTGAGCCCTGCTGAGCTCTTCACAGAACTAGCAGCTATCAGAGCAATTTCCACCAGAGTACTTGCTATTATACTGTAATTACAGGTGGACAGATGCCGGGCAACAGATTCAGTAAAGGGGGAAAAAGGTAACGTTTTAAAATCTGAGCACTGTTGATAAATTAGCTTTGCTAGAGATAAATCATTCAAGGATCACAGCAATTAGAGATAAAGAAGATTTGTCTAGATTTATCTTGATTTTGTGTTTAACTTGTGTTGTGCCCTGAATGTAAAAAGCTGCACGCATGACAAGAAAATAAAATCAATTAGAAAACATCTGAAGCTTGTGTGCCTTAACTTTGTTTGAGCGAAAGCAAAAGTTGGACTTGTATAAATTTAATGTTTACATAAGAAGGAGGGAGAAAAAAACAACAAAAACAACATTTCTGAGTCTGCTTTCTCATGTCGAGGCTTAAATGAATTATAAATATGAAAGATGCTGCCTGCACTTTGAACACTTGCAGCCCAGTCATGTCCCGACAGCGATGCAGACATCTCCGGGCATTTCAGCCGTCGTTTGTGGCGCTTGAGTGTTGTGACAGAAGCCCTGTGTAATCTTTGTCATTAGCGCAGGCTCCCTGAAAATGAGAGGATTACGATCTTGGATGTTGAATGCACAGACGACTTTAAAGAAAAATCCATCCAGCCGACCTGTGACTACAACATGCATGCAGTTCTATACAAACAAATCTTTTTAGCGGTTCACGGTCATCTGAATGATCTGACCTCATTAAACTCTGCGTTTCCTGGATACAGTTGGTTCATTTGAGGTGATAATCTGAGTCACACCTTTCACTCTTTTACCCTTGCGCTTTGTCGTCACATCACACACACAAAGGTTTGAGATCCTTCAAACCAGTACTTTCTGGTCCTGACCTTCAACGTGTAAATAGTATACTGAGAAGAATGGAAACTTGATTCTAGAATAAATTTCGCTCTCAGTAGGATCAATATTACCAACGTTTTTGATTAAATGAAAAAAAAAAATCCCCGCCTGTGTGCAGATGCAAAGCGGGGCGGTGCCAGAGATTTTCTTTGGCGAGCTCTGAAAGGGTTCCTCGACTTACTGAGGATTTACCACGAACGTGCCGCCTGCCACAGTTTGGCTTCTGCTGCACCACCGTTGCCATGCTCGCAAAGCTTTGGCATGTCAGCCGCACGCCTGAAACGATTACAGTGACATGGTGTGTTAGATACAAGGGCGTGACGCGATCAGGGGTGCAAACAGACACATACAGGTAAGACAGAGCGTCTCTCTGGGAGAAATCTTCAACTATGAACTTGGAACAAAGCAACAAGTAAAGCACACAGACACGCAGGGATTTCCCTGCCTCAGAAAGGATTTTGCTGCACGCGTAGTTAAGGAAAGGAGTCTCTGTTAGCTTAGTTATCAGAAGTTGATGCATTTTCCTCATATTTTTGGCCTTTTTTTTAAAAAAAACAAAAGTGCATTTTAAACTTGAGTAAAGCAAGCTTTAAAAAAGTACAGGTTGAAAATATTTGCATCACAGTCCAGGTAATCTTCCTTTTCCAAAAGGTTTTGTGCCATGAACCCTGCACACACAGCCTAAAAAGAAATAAACAGTTAACCTGCTTTTCTAAAGTCAATAATGATTTTTTTTAATAAAGTCTACATTTCTCTTGCTCTCTCTTGGTTAAGATAACAATGGATCAATACTGACAGGATTTGGTCATCAGAAACAGTCCACTTTGTGGTTTTCCCTCATTTGCATCATATCTCAGTCGCTGTAGAGTGCTGAAAGAGTGTTTGTCACTGTGTGTGTGTGTTAACTTTTCAATTAGATGCGCAATACTGTTGCCTTAGAAGAACCGTTCTTTATGATCTCATGTATTTTTATTCTAAGGCTGCACTGAATGCTCAGCCTAACAACATGAAAGTAATCTGAGCACTTTTATTTTCCCTTTGAAGAGATGCTTTTAAAAAAGAAAAAAGTTTGAACTAGACAGAGAAACATTCAGACATTACATGTTGTTTCAGTGAATATTAACTTTAACCAATGATCAGAGTCATCTTGTATCTGCTCTGAGGGCGCTGAGTATTTGTAGTACTGTAAGTGTTCTGAAGCATAAAACCCAGGCAGGTTTTTTCATACAGACCCCCCTGAGTTTAAAACTGTATACAGCTGTAACCGTGAAAGGTGGCAAAAGACACAGATTTGTGCAGAGGCATGCCTCAGATTCTGAGACCAAAAGCAGTTCAATCATCTAAAGATACAATGTTACAGTAGGAAAACCACAAGGAGTTATATTTTGGGCATCAACCACCAAGCACATTACATTTATAACAGGCATCAGAAGAAACAAGTCACGCACTTACCATCAGGCACCGAGTGCTGAGGCACCAATGATTTTTTTTCTGTCCGGGGTCCTCTGCCAGGTTGACAGTCACTGCTGCTTCTGAAGTACTTTTTCAAACTAAGCAGACAAGAGAGAAAAACTGCTCTCAGGGCTCACTGATGTGATGAGATGTGTCACAAATATTCATATCAGTTTTTCGAAGCTTAAAAAACAAAAGCATCTTCTGCTTGTGTCCCCTGTGGCTTCCGGAGGGAACAGGAGCTCCTGAGAGCCAGTGTTGTGCCAAAAAAGTGATTTTCTGCCATAAAGTGATTTTCGATGTTTCTTTGTGCTTTTATGTGTAATATCTTCGCTTATGTTGGTAAATAGACTTCAGTCAACATTATTTATGAAGGGCTTATATATAAAATGAAGAAATAACTTGTTTTGCAAGAATCTTTAGAAGTCTGCCTTATTGTACCTACATTATAATCAATCCAGTGTTTTTTGGCCACTTAAAATATCTTAGTAAAACTGTGATGTAATATTTGTTGCTATTTCTGCTGCCCCATGAGCCAAATTTCGGTTTAAAAAGACAACTTTAATGTCAATGACGGTTTTTACCTTGATAAAAAAACAAATATATAGAAGTCACTTTGTCAAAAACTGATTGTAGCTTCTACGTTGTGGTAGAAATGCTGTTTCTCGCTCAAAATCAGGGCCGGTTTTAGCTATGGGCAATGTGGGCGACTGCCCAGGGCGCAAGCTATTTGAGGGCGCATGAGTGCCATCAAAAAAACCCAAAAACCTCAAAACAAAACTCGCCAGTTTTGAGGGTTAGGTGGAGGGTTAGACTCATTTCCATGTCAGATTAGTGGAGTGGGCGCTGGGGCGCCTTCACTGTCACGTCACGGCTGCGGAGTAAAAGTCATACAGGTTGTGTGTGTCAGAGGAGGCAAGGGGGAGGGGGGCGAGGAGAGGGATAGACCGATCCCAGGCCACACAACACAAACTGCTTTAAAATAAATTGTAGTTCATTCCTAAAATTAACACAGACCCACATACCTTCATGTAATTAACTGGGTTAGCTATGTGAAAAAAAAGTCATAGGCTACCTGAATTTGTTTATGTCACATGACTCTGGTTGATTGATGGGTGAAGAGACTGTTGTCGAAAGATAGATATGGATCAAGGTAAAAGACCAAAGAAGCCATCAGGTGCACAGTTTAGAAAAAGAAGAAGAGGAGAA
>VOQJ01030346.1:0-13137 GCA_015052665.1 Apistogramma diplotaenia
CCCCCCCACGACCCCAAATGGGATAAGCGGTTGAGAATGGATGGATGGATGGATGGATGGATGGATGGATGGATGGATGGATGGATGGATGGATGGATGGATGGATGGATGGATGATGGATGGATGGATGGATGCGGAGAGCTGTGTGGATGGAGATATGTACTGTTCACCACTCCAAATCCACTCCAGTTCATTTAACTTGGGGCAGGTGTGAATCAGCGAACACTGAGCTTGCTGTGAGGGAACTGGCCCCTGAAAAGACAAAAACATACAACTGAAGGACTTCAAATTGCTATTTTAATTACTGATGACTAAATGAAGCTCCGTGATGGGGGCAGTCTGTAGTGCTGCTGGTGTGATCGTGCTGCAATAATGTCTTTAATTAGTTTTTATTTACAGTCTTTGAGCAGAAACCACCCGAGGCTTCCCCCTTTCTGCATAACTCGAGCATTTGTAGAGCGACGCCTTCTGATTTATTTGGATGTTTTACTCAAGCATGGTGGCGGTAGCGTGATGGTCGGAGGCTGCTTTGCTGCTTTAGGACCTTGACGGCTCACTTATTGATGGAACTGTGGATTCAGTTCTCTACCAGAATATCCTGAAGGAGGATGTCCAGCCATCAGTTTGTGCCATGAAGCTATAGCTCATGTGTGTTACAATCCAAAACACACCAGCAAGTCCACCTCTGCATGGCTCAAAATATATATATTTTTTTTAAAGTTTAACTGCTTTTTATTTCACATCCTAAGCTTATCCTAAATGGGATTTCAATGATTTAATGGCCCTAACGTGCTAGACCCAATCTCAGCACTGCACATCACCACTCACATGGTAGTTCTGGCATTTTTGCGATAGATCGCAAAACAAGTCAACAGATCCAGAGAGCCCGTGAAGTCAGACAGAGCCCCTTTGAGTGAAATTTCTCAGAAATAAAGCGAAAAGGTAAATTATCCTCCCGGACAAACAAAGCCGACGTTTGAGGTTGTCGGTAGAATGAAGCCGAGATGACAGCATCAAAGGGACTGTTTATGTCCCTCGGGCTGTAAATGTAGTTTAGCCTTCTGAATCTTCTGGAAGAAATTAAAACTGTGCTGCAGCTGTGTGGTCCCCTGACCACTAAGCAGAGGGTCATGAGACGGTGGCTCTGCAGCCCTTAGTTATGGCACACAAAGCATGACTAGAACAGGCACAACAACAAGACCACACATGCTCCTCAAATGCTTTTGTTTTAAAACCTACAAACCGCCACCAAACACACCAACCAAAGTCTTAAGGGCGGCTTTCAGCAGGGCAATTCGGAGGATGGGCTTCTTTCTGAGTCTGTTGATGCTACCGGGAGGAGCTGGTGAGGCCGTGAAACCGCTACTTCAAACTTTGAAAAAACAGGCTTAGATTTATTCAAGTCGGTACTTAAGAGGCCCAACTCAGTCACCGCAGAGCCTACAGACTATGAAGTGATCATTTAAGGATATAATCACCAGCTAAGGTTCGGGAGACTAAGAAAGTTCACCTGTAGCATCTCATCATATGTTATCTTCACGTAATACAATTTGGCCTAAAAAAAAATTAAAAAAAACCCAAAAAGATGATGAAAGGATGTTTCTGCATGCGACAGAGACAGAGAGCTACTCCGTGACATTGTTCCATTTGTTTATCTGCACTGTAAACACAGACCTCTTTCCAAATGTCACACAAACCATTAGTAACCGAGGTTACTAATTTGAAGCATCAAGCTTTTTTAAAATTTTTTTATGTGGAATGGATGAGGACGCCTGAACGGCTTCATAGGATCACTCCTAATGCTGTTGCTTATAATATAGCCTTCTCAGTATGCGTGATCCATTTAATTCTTTAAGGCAAAGTCATAATTGTGCCTTAATTCACTGCTGATTACATTATATTTGCCCTTGTAAAAAAAGGAAACAAAAAAAACAACAAGTATATAAGAGAGACACACGAGCTGTGTTTCCTTTCTGTCTGTAAAATGATGGCTCTGATGTTGCTCTGGGACTGAGTTGCTTGGATTTATTGATTTGACCACTTTGTCGGACGCAATTTCAAAAGCCAGAGTTGCACCTTTATCGCCATGTGTGAAAAGTAACTGAGTGCAAGCAGGCTGAATAGTTACACACTGAAAGCCTCGGCTGCGTGCTGCAAGCAAGAATGTAGACACACAAGCCGCAGCTCCTCCTCCTGCACGTCTTTGTTTTTTCTAAAAAAAATTTTTCTCGATACACAATTTTCCGACTAAAGCTGCAGACTATCGGCAGCCTTGGGCTATTGCACTGCAAATGCCTCGTGACCTTACAGAAGCACAAACTCATCAGAAGTACTTGGTGAATTGATACAGCGCTATCAAAGGGAAGAGCAAGACAGCAGAAGGCAGGCTATTGTGATATTGCTTAATCTCTGCTGCCCTTGGTGGTCTGGCAAAGGGAAGGAAACACTGATGAATGTAGCTGTAAATGTCCAAATGAGTGCAGAAGCAGAGTAATCAATCTCTTACTTTCTACAGCCCTTTGCTGTCTTCTTATGATTCCTCCTGGGAGGTCTGCTCTTGGTAGACTTGCTGTTGCTGCTGCAGGAGAAACAGAAATATTGATGTGTTCAACTCTGATAGACAAAATGTCCATTACTTATTGTGCTACTTACTGACTTAATGACTGGTCTTTGATCATTTTGACGATTCTGACGGCGTCTGAAACAAGAAAGACAAATTGCAGAGACATTTTGCAGTCAGTTGCGCTGCAATAAATCATCTTGTATCTAGTGTTTAATACAAAAGATGAGGTTAACGGTAATGGACCTGTATCCACAGCTCTGATGTTCTACAAACGTGAGCTCCACCACGGGCTGTTGAAAGGAAGAAATCTTCAGCTAAGAAAAAAAAAAGAAGAAAAAAGAAAAGCTGAAGCTCTATATGAGGCTAAACACTTAATGTATATAGAAAATGCATTTTAAACACCACCCTTTGTGTGAAATCACTGCTGAGCAGAGAACTTGCTGCACCTGCAGAGTGACGTTGCGTTCGAGGGTTGAATAGCACTCCATAGCCTCATCCTGACTGTAACCAGAGCATCGCCGAAGTATGACGCAATCGGGTATGTAGATGATGTCCACTGACTCAGGGAACTCATGGTACACATACACCAGTTGCTCCATAAGATGACACGTGCTCTTTTCCAGCACCTCATAGAACGGAATTACTACATAAGAGGTTGTATCTTAATCTTTAAGTCGTTTGCAGCAGGTAGGACAGCCTTGTCAGTGGGCCATGATAAAGAGCATCACCCTTACCTGTGGTGGGAACCTCTTCTTTTTGAAGCTCTGACATCTGCAGATAATGCAAATGATACATTTAAGAAATTACTCATATTCTTTTGTCTAAAGTGCCAAACATCGTTGGAAATAATGCATGACCAGCAAACAGCTTGGAGACCTTCTGTAGTGCGCACCGGGCATGGTGGAACTGGTTTCAGCAGCAGCTACGGAGCGCCCTCTAGTGTAAGAGTACAGCTAGTGCATGCACGTTTGATTAAATAAACACAGATGATGCAGTATGGTCTGAGGAGAGCACCACTGTGCGGCTGCTTTCAAATCAGCAGAAAGAAAGAAGAAAAAAAAACCCCTGTAAAATGAGCCAGCAAACAACAGCAGTGCTTTTGATTTCTCAATTGCTCGAAACACCAGATGGTTTATTATCACAGGGACCAAAAACCTTCAAAGCATGCGAAGAATAACAGCGAAGAATAGCTGCTGCCTTCACCCGTGGGACTTTTATACACAATAACCACAGCCAAAAACAAAGGCAGTGCTGGAAAAGAATCGTGACACAGCGTGAATTCGGCGAGGTTCTCACAGCCCGGCCTCCAAACTCAGAATGGCAAAGTTCCCGAGTTTTGAACCACAAATTGAGGCGTCCACAGTTGATCTTGGCTCTCTTCTACTTCTGAATGTCAGCTATCTCTTTCTGGCTTTTCACCTCTCGTTTCTGTATCTTCTTGCCCCCGCGAACATGGATGGGAACCGTGTCTTCCTAATGTCACACGCAGGGACCGCTTCTGCAGCTCAGACAGTAAAGCAGCAGGTTTTTAATGTGCTGGCTTCTGCCAAGAGCTGTTAAATGTCCAGCCACCCAGCTGAACCAGCTGCACACAACAGCTGTATTCAGCGTGAAATGTGCTACGAACAACGCAGTGCATTGATTAGTTTTGTAATTTATGAGTAGAAGGAGGGGGGCAGGCAGACTGAGGCCCAGGGTAGGATTCTTAAAAATAGTACCCACAGATTGGCAATTTCTCATCTGTGTCTGTGATTTATTACCATCGCCACTGCATAGCACAAGGGAGATTTTCTTTTTTGTTTTCTATTGCAATATTTTTGGAGGTGAGAGAATCTTATTGGATTCTATGCATTAACATTTAGAGTTATTCCACAGTAAGAGCTACCACTTTATAGATCTGTGCTTGCAGCCACCCCACCCTCCCCACCCAATGAATTGCACTGTCACGGATAGTCACTGCGCGCTCAGCTCCCCACTGGCTGATACTAAATATGCCTGTGCTGCCTCAGGTCGAAAGCTGTACACCAAGAGGAAGAACCTGAGGATTAAAGCTAGGCATCTATGTCATAACCTCCCTCATCATCACAGCCATGGAAACTTGCAACTTGTATGCAAAATTACAACTTCTGTCTTATTTCAGGCAGCGGTTTTAGCCACGTTACAGGAGCAGCGCCTCTAGCCGAGCTCCGGGGCTTGTTTTAAGTTTTCACAGTCGGCCTTGGATGCAGTTTATAGATTTAATTCTTTCTAAGTACACGAGGAACCATGCAGCAGCTACATCTGATGCTTCTGCACACATGACCGGAACCCCACCATGAACACAGAAAGTATGTTCACGGTGGGAAGCGGCTGTTTTATGCTGTTAAGTGTGGAGGAAAAAGGAAAAACCTTAATTCTGTTTAACTCACTTAACTATTACAGGAGAGATTCAGTTTCATATTTAGCCTAATTTAACTTTTACAAATAATACAACGGTCTTACCTTTAAAAGGGAAAACTAAAAAAAAAAAAATGTAGAAAACATCTATATCCTATTGGTGGTTGAGTTACCTGCGCAGGTACCCGCTGAAGAATCAACAAGAACTGCAGGATTCCGAGGAAAGTTTGCATGCTGCCGCGAACGCGCCTCCCGCTATCCTCTTCAGTCGGCCGGAAAGAAATGAAAATGTTAAAGGGAGAGTTGGAGAAGCGGCTGGAGCTTTTATATACGCACCGTCCCACTCCGCGAGCCGGGCTCGGATGAAAAAGTGCGCGCCGGCAGGAGTGAATATATAGGCTGCAGCTTACGATCAACTGGAGACCGTTGCAACATTAATTCGAGAGAAGTGGTGATGTAAATCAGCCTGATCGTCCTTTCCCCCACGTACACGCAGGAATCCCAAACACAACCTCGTGACCCTGTGCCTGAACCTGGGCTTCAAGTCTTTTAACTGATTGAAATAGGAGTCTATTATCGTGGGGTCTTGTTCATGCGCGCGCACACACACACACACAGGTATCCACCAAGGTATCAAATGGCATATACAGTTATGTGCAAAAATGTTGAGCCACCTCTCATTTCTTCACATTTTGTTTCAGAGGAATCAGATAGTCCTGTCAGTAAAAATAAGCATTAGTTCTCCAGGCTGTCCTGCTTTTTCACTCATTTTCAATCTAGTCTTTGAATCTGCCCATTTTCACCCATGAATCATTCAAGCATAGAATAGACCAGATAAGATCTTTAGATACTTTGTTACTAGCAGCATGTCACAAAACACATAATTTGTTTCCATTTCTTTCGTTTAATCTCTGAAAAATCCTTACAAGTGTTGAGAAAATCAAACAAAAGAAGCAGCAGGCCTAAAAACCTGCAGATGAACAGTATCTGAAAGTCATGCCTATAAGACAAAAGAAAATATCCAGCAAAGCCCTGACACAGTACCTGAGAGATGCATCTGATCCTATAGTTATCCACCTGCTGTGCACTGAAGTCTCATCAGAAATGGTCTCAGTGGACGGGTGGCTGTAAAGAAGCCATTATTAAGGGAAACAGGGAGAAAAGGCTGAGGTGTGCCACATTAACAGGTCTGATGGAGCAATGAATCAAGATTTGAAAAATACTGGTTCAAATCATGATTAAAGAGAGGTACAACAGTGAGTGTCTACAGCCATCTGTAAAACACGGTGGAGGCTTGGTCATGGTTTGGGGCTGCATTTCAGCCAGAGGTGTTAGAGGTCTTGATGAAATAAACAACAAATAAAGTGCAGTCAGATTGCGATCCACCATAATACCACCTGGCAAGATTTTCAGCACAACAATGATCTTAAAACACACAATGGCGCACTATCAGTTGTAGATGGTCCTCCCCCGGAGCTCGGACCTCAGGATTATTGAAGCAGTTCTTCAAGAAAGCCTGGAGAACTGTTTCTGGAGAAAAAAGCCAATCACATGGCCGCAACTGAGTGTATTTAGGCACGTAGACAAGGTCAAGATGACCTGCTGAAGCATCAGAATGAGGAAGTTGTTTGTGGCAGATGGGTTGGTCTGAGTATTTCTGAAACTGCTGATTTACTGTACTGGGATTCTCTAAGGTTTACAAAGAACGGTCTGAAGAGGAGAAATGACCAGACTGCACTCAGCTGATAGGAAGGCAGCAGCAATTCAAAGAAATTCTGCTGTAACATTTGAATGGTATCAACCAAACGTTGAAGTTATGTGACCTACTTTGGATGGTCGACGACAATGTCTGCACTAAGCAAGCCTGCTGATAGATTTTCACATTAAAGACAAATATGTGTGCTTATATGAAACCAAGAAATACGAAATCTGATGCTTTGTGTGATGGATTAAATATTACATGGAAGTAAACGGATTAACGGATTTCTGGAACATTAAAATTAAAAGCCGGATGAATTTACACAAATGTAATTTCTATGACTCTGAAGTTAAAGAGCTTAAAGAAAGCGACATAATTCTTTGTTCCACCTTCATGACAACACTGAAATACTCACCGGCAGTGTCAGGCCACAGCGCAAGTAGCAGCCTGTATCTCTGCACAAGCTGCCGGCGTAAAGCTGATTTGGCTCCACTTCTGGATCTGGTTGTTAGTTTGAGGTGGTTATGGCTCTCAAACATTGTTTATGCGCTGGGGGCCTTCGAGTGTTGCATGTTTAGTCTTGGCACGCACGCAGCAGACCTCAGGTTATCAGCACTGATGTGACGAGAATGAGCAGAACGTCTCAGAGCTACCCTTCTGCCACGTGTATGTGCGCTCATGCGTTTATGTTATCAGGACATGCCTACTTTAGCAGATATAAACAGCTGATATGTAAATGTCTCTCACAGCACGTCATTTGTCAGCTTGTTCATCCTCCCATTTGAAGTTAAATGTTGACTTCCTGATTATGGCCCCACAGGTGCAGCGATGCCATATTAAACCGCTAATTCTGCAGGGCAAGTAAAACAAGCAGGGAGCTGCCCTTACATTTATTAGACGGGCTCAGATGCACTTTCACAGCCACAGTGATTTATGGGATAGTCAGGCAGGTGTGCAGACGATGCACTGGATGGAACGATCATGGAAATTCTAAATTCATATTGAAATTCATGGATTCGACAAGAGTAGCTCACATTTTTTTGCCCATTTTTAATAAGCGAATCCATCCTTGTAACAATGTGGCAGAAAATTATGTAACTCGTCCCTACAATCAAATTAAGATTACAGATAGTGTGTAATAACCACTTAATAAGCAGGGCTCAACCATGTTCTGGGGAGTCCCCCTCTCAAGTTCCCACCTAGACTTCCAAGTCAGATAAACAAGAGGTCAGACGGACAGATGGACAGCTGCTGCTTCCTGTCTCTGGGAACCGCTCTTTAACTCCAGTCCCACTTCCAGTCAGCAGACGATGGGGTTTCCCTTAGCTGGAGCAGAGGCAGCAGGTGGGACACTGCAATATGTCCAGATGTGAGCAGGGCTGTTTTTAGTTAATGTTTAATAAAGGATGATTGCGAAAGGCCGAGGTTCACGCTTGATCACTTAAACTTTGATGTGAGCTTTCACTTTACGCCCCAAATTCCCTCCGGAGTTGAAAGGGCCTGTACGCAGCTGATGCATATTGTTTCGATCTTCCATCAAAAGGAAACAGATAACTGAAATATCATCATGAAGCTATATGATTACCTTAAAATCAGCAAATTATGTCTGCTATGGAGATCCAAACACAGAGGAAGTTGCTGGGTTTATTACTGTCACTGGAAAAAAAAAAAAAATCAAAGAAAAACACCCACACACACACACCTTCTAGTCATCATCTGTGACTCCTCCCAGTGTTTATTCCTGTGATTGAAACCCAAACATGATCTGATTTCCCACACTTTCTGCCAGTCTTAAGCTGCAGGTGCATTATGGGTAATGCTACTGGTTCCCAAGCCCCACAGCAGTCAGACAGCGCAGCACTGAGTGATTAATGTGGCCCAAAAGGCCAAACAGATGCAACTCCATTCCAGGACATGCAGTTATTAACTGCGTTAGGACATAAGAACATAACCTACACAGCAGTGGCCCCATTATAAATGTACTTCAAGACAAAATGTTATTTATTTTAAAGAGGAGACACTGAGAATACCTTTAAATGTGCAGGAGTTTTAATGTATTGAATCCCACTTCATACAGCTAAGTACAAACAATAAATACATGAAACACTTTCCTTTTTTTGGGACACTCCTTGGATGATGATGACCAAAAAACAAAACACCAATATATTTTCTCCAGTTTAGCAATATTTTCTGTAAATCTGCTGATTAATAGATGACTAAGTTTAAGTTCAAAAATAATTGAAAAGATTTCTGCACAATGGTGCGACTCACTTTAACAGGAAAAAAACCAATCTGGGTGAGATGACGCACGTAGAGATTTAGCATCTTTAACAGAACACACGGCTGCATGGAGCACGCACACAGAACAGAAATCTGCTCATCTGATCAAACACAAATGCATACAATAAATGTAAGGTGGACTACTAATGTTGAGCTGTTTGTGTGGTTAACAGATTAACTTCAAGTGTAGTGACATTAAAGAGAACTGAACTGTTGGAATGAATATATTCTACTTCTCTGTGGAGAAGGCTCTCTTCATTAGTGGAGGTGGTGTCTTTCCTGCCTCATAGAAGGACTCAGGAGGAGGGGAGCTCAGGCAGCACCAGTCTGGGATGCGACCCATCTGATTGTAGTAGTCCCGTGACACTGACCTGCTGCCTAGGATGTCCTGAAGGGCTCCAAAGATGGCACCTGGTGAGCAGTTTACAAATGTTAAACAAGAAGGCCACTAAACACAGGCAGACTGCTTCATTAGATGTGATGCTGGGGAAAAAAATATTTATCCACAAAGATGTTTTTAAAAAAATTATCCTAAAAGTCTTCAGTTCAGCATAAATGTTTAATATACATTTCATATCTGACCTCCAAGCCACGCAGTGCAGTTCGGCTTTGCAGGTGGAGAATGAATGCGGAAGCTCTTGCTGGCCAGCACGTTGCTGTACTTGGGTTTCTCCACCAGGAGGCGTATCTCTGCCAGCAGGCGGTGAAGGAAGCCGGGCAGCATGGCGGTGCCCCCGATCACCACCAGGTTCTCAGAGAGCACTTTACGGGTGTCGATGGGGCACTAAAACAAACGTACACAGATCTTCATACAACATAGGTGGAAAACATCTGCGCTTCATGATACAATTGCTGCTTCGGGGGAAAAAGAGGCAGGAAGATGTCAACGGCAGTTGACACCAAAGCAGCCAAACTAAGTCAAACTGCACAGTCCACTTAACTGGTGCCTATAACGATAACATTATGCTATGGCAGCTGAATGGGGATGGTACAGAAAACTGGAATTGATCTGACACTAGTACTGGGCTCAGAATAGACAAATGCATCGACGAACTGCGATGATGCTGGTATTCAAAATTCATTTATGCATTAATTTTGAGAGAGTTGACAGAACCTTCCACTTACAATAACAAAGCTACCGGTGTCAAGCAAACACATTTTAAGTGGCCTTGTGTTTACAGTCTGTGCGCTCCAATCACGGCTGAGAGGGCAGCCTCTTTGAAAGCATCAGCTCTTTTTACTGCATTTAATGAAAATGTATCTAAATGCAAAACACTGAATATAATAAGGTTCTGTAGCTTCATGGAAGTAGACTGACATCATGCTCCTCTGGAAAGCCTTAGAAACATACTTACAAACTCCTTTCTTTAAAGAAGAGCTTGGTAGAGGATTGCATTAAATACACCAAAATCAAGCTGTTCTCACATTGTAGGCAAAGGAAAATGAGGCGTCACACGGCTGTCTCTGAACTGAGGAGCGGGCCTTAGAGTACATCGTTCACCATCTTAGTGCAGTGACTGCAGCCATACCACAGTTTTTTTTCCCACTGATCGATGATTTGCTGAATTTGCATTTTAATAATCATGAAACTGAGCTCAGACCACTGTTAGTCAGTGGTGCTGCTTTTGGTCGCTATGCAACTGTACTGTTTATAAGGTTGGGAAGCCTGAAGTCAGCTGAGACCGAGGCTGTGATCACATGAGAACGATCTGCTGGAAGCTGTTGTTTTAGTTGTCAAAAAGTAACACGTGAACAGCAACAATTTAATAAACGTATCGCTGTTTACATGGAGACGCTGAAAGCAACGTAGTTTCCATGCCAGGCTGCAAGTTGGTGATGTGTTTTAGATAATGCTTCTTCTAAAGTGATCTATTTTGTAATGTGATTTTTAACCTGTTTCTAGGTGATGGTGTCACATGTGTACACTTTGTTGAAGAAGTGCTGTTAAACTCAAAAGAGCGAGCACAATCAGCACACTGGAATCTGCCATAGTCGTTACTGTTAATCTACTTGCGCATGTGCAGCAAAAGTCGAGGAGTTGCAACCACAGTGCACATGTGCCAGTACCTCCCTTTATGGAAAACCAGTGTTGTGCTGATTACACAGAGATGAGGACTGGAATGTTTCAACAACGTCCCGGTCTGGAGCCCGGTTTCAAATTGTGCCATTTCTAGGGACACCGAACGACATCGTCGTGTAAACAAATGGCCAAAACACAACAGAAGTTGACCCTTTTCACCTAAAAATGTTCTCATGTAAACAGAACCTGAAGAAGTCACTCAGATGAGTGATTAAACATTTTTCCTACTGAAAACTCTCTATGATTTCCTCACCTGGATGACTGAACATACATCAAGACAGGCAACGTGAAAACAGGAGTCTAAGCTAGAATAAACTCATTACGGGATAGCCCGCCAATAACTCAAAAGTAGCCATTATCGTGGTTTTCTTTTTAATTTTACACAAAGATATGGATAACACCTTAACAATACCCATTTCTATGACTGAATATAAAACTTCTTTACCTTAACCAGAGCATCAAGTATCAGAGTGGCTACACTCTTCTCCTCGTTGTCCTGCTCAAACAGGATCTCCATCACAGAGTCTCTGCAAAAGAAAGAAAATAACTTCACAAACTGAAAGACAGCTGAAACTACCAGCAAGTTAAATATGATTACACCATCACATCATTTAAATAAATATAAGAGCATGTGCAAATATCTGAAAAAATATGAGGCACGTTGTCTGGCTCTTTCATTAAAATCCTGATAAATAACAGACCTGATGGATCCTTTGATATGCAGGATTTTCTGTCCATCCAGTGGGTAGTCAACATCTGGAGGCAGCGCAGGACGCTATAAACACATTTAAAAAAAAAAAAGAGTTTCATTATAGCATACATTTCTCAGCAGAAATGCTTGGACAAGTGTGGTAAGCAGTACACAAAGAGCTCACTTACCTCTGCTGTACCATCCAAGTTAAATTTGGCTTCCTGGATCTTGAGGCCTCTCTGCAGGTCACTGACAAAGCATGTTCTCACTGCAGGAAACAAAACACCAGCAGCAGACACATATTCAGGAATGTCTGTGACCGAGGAGAAGGACTCCAAGTATTTGCCTTTCACTCCTTCCATAACTGTGGTTTATGTTAATGGCTGACAATGAATTAAAAAGCCATAAAGACCCAAAAAAGCGCAACTCAAACCTTTATTACATAGCTGACAAAGCCTATTTTGTAGTACAGTCTCAGTAAATTATACTTTATGCAACATTATATATATATAATGTATGTATATATAAAAACAGATGGGTGTTTCTTCTATTCTTGAGCCTTCATTGTTCAAGAAAGCCACACAAAATGTAATTAAACTAATTCTTTCAGACAAATGAAATGAGGCCCTTTTGTGTGTCAACTTAAAAGGCTGCAGCCTACAGACGACGGTACACTACAACAGCCTCCACATCCTGAAAACACAGCCAGGTCTCAGGCTGTTCTCAGGGGAAAAGCAGGACTGCTGTTGATTAGAAAATGCAGGTCGATCTTGCTGCAAGAATATTTCAGGGAATGAAGGATAAACAGATAGTTTGGATTTTTTTTAACGCTGTTTAGACTATCCACAGTACTCGAGGGTGGAATAAAATCAAGACAGCTTTTACATTTGAAATAACAGTCAATCCTACCCTTTATGTCCTCCACAGTCTCTTCTGGGATAGTCCCTGAGGAAAAGATGAAAAAAGGAGATGTAAGAAATGAGCATTCATTTTCTTTAATTCACTTGTGCGCCGCTCAATTCCGCTTCCCAGTTTGATTCATGATGCTGAATCAGCAGCTGAAGGAGCTGAAAGTGCAGCGCAGGACAAGAATCAAGTGTAACTGCTGGGTGTGAAACAGATCCAACTAAGAAAAACTTTGGGTAAAGCCACTACTGCTGATGCAGAGACTTTTTTGTGTTTGTCACTACTGTCATTACACAAGTGCTCAGATTTAGAGCGATACATTTTCTCAATCAGGTGTAAAGAGGCAATTACAAAGCCCTCAGTTCCCTTTTGCTCACTGCAGAGATGCTGTTTTACAGCCCATTTAGTGAGACATGCTATGGGGAAGAAAATGAAATCAATTATACATGTATGTGTGTGTCTTTTCTCATTCTGCTGCAGCTGTAGATCTCACAGCTCGACACAATGATTCAGTTTGGTTTTCTCCATCAAGAAAAAGTGTG
>VOQJ01030346.1:13157-25595 GCA_015052665.1 Apistogramma diplotaenia
TAAAAATAGACTGTATGCATAATGCATAATTCACAAAACTGAAAAAGCGATTCACTCAAATGTCATGCAGAAACAAGTTCTTCCTATGAATAGTAAATGCTGCATAATGGGTCACAGCCATTATATTCTTCTGCTCGTGGTACTGTAATAACCAATCAGCGGTCCATAACAGAGTTATGGCTTCACAAGTGTACCCATTTGAAAGACAAAGGCAGATGGTGTGTGCCAACTTTCTATAATTACCAATGACGGCTTGTACGCTCTGCCCTGTGGTCGTGTCAGTGTCCACAGTGCACTGTTCCACAAGAAGGCTGTCTAACTCCCTATAATAAACACAAACATGCATTTATGTGACAAAACAAGCAATTCAAAATGGTCCAAGATTTTCAATCGCCATGCAAGAAAGAGTGAAACAAAAGGACTATTTTTCCAGTAAAGTGCATACAAAACACTACACTGCTGCTCTCAGAACTGCAGTGCTTACTTATGGATGGCTTTCCCTCCCAAAGGCAAAGCTTCCCAGGAAGGCAGAATAGGAGTGCACTCATAGACCTGATTTACCAGAGTTAAGTTAATAAAAATCTTAAGCTGGAGTTAATAACAGAAAAATAATACCCCCTTTAAACATAACAAGTATCATATATACCATATATAGTAGACCAAATTGCACAGTATTCCAGAGACTGCAGGATAATGGGAAAAGGATACAGGCAGCACCAGCGTCTCTGTATATCCACAGTCCATCACCAGTGCAGAGTTGATGCCCAAAGTCATGATGGCCATGAGGTGACTAGGAGCAAATAGCACAGATGGCACCTGGAAAATCAAATCAATCGTGGATTAAAACTTTAGAACACCCTGTACCAACTGCAGTTTACCTGTTAACGTAATCATGTTGTTTAGTTAGTGATTAGAGGGGATATGCTACAGCCCCCTGCGACCCTAGATTGGATAAGCAGAAGAAAATAGACGGATGAATTTAAACAACAGCTAATTTTAAGTGGATTATATCGTGGTCACAAGGAGTGGTTTTAGCTCAGCTGCAGGAGGCTAATTAGTAGGGAGCCATGCCAGGTAGGCCAGTTGGGACACCTGCTGCTGTCTGCCAATCAACTTTTGTGCAGTTGGTTGCTGAGAACCTGATGACACACATCAAGAATCCACAGCTGATACTGCCACGTCAGCTGTGCCCTGAACTGAGAAAATAAATCTTCACAGAGTTGTTGTTTAGAGGATAGCGTGCTGTGCCATGCTGGGCAGAATCCAGTGGGGTGCATGTGTTTTTTTTTTGTGGTATGTGTACACAGTGAAAAACAGAAACTTTCTGCTGCCTGGTCTGATCCCTGCATGTGTCTGTGCTTTGGTACCTCAAACTGTTTGAAGAAGACCTTCGTGAGTGTCTCTCTGAAGTGGGACGGGCAGAGGATGGACTCGATGATGACCACTCTTCTGTCGCGAGGGTTCACCAGCAGGTGTCTGATGAGGCAAACGGGAAAGCAGACTCTAAAGTGATGTAGCCACAACAACAAAACTACAATAACGTAGTCAGAGGAGAATCCTACCTGAAGTACAGTATGTGGATAAACTCTTTGAGGATGACATAAAGTTCTTCTGTATTGATGTTGTACTGAACCACTTTGACTGCCTGAAAGTGAGACATCAAATTCCACATCACCATTTTTTTTTCTTCTTTTGCAATTTTCACAAATTATTCCACAAAGCAGAGCACAGCAGAGTCTCACCTGCTGCTGTCCCGGTTTGCGGATCTCGCTCGGAATTATGAACCTGGGCCCCGTTTCCCCTGCAAAGCCACATCTGCAAGAAAAGGAGGCTGTCAGCTGTGCTGATAGGAACTGCTGAACATGATAATATTTATGGCTGAACAGTAATAAACATTACCAGTGCTTTAAATATTATAATTTTAGTGAATCAAACTTTATGAAGACCAAAAACTTCTTTCAAAAAGGCACAATAATTTCATAAAAGGGCAAGCAGCCCAGCATTTAGCTGTAAATAAAACAGTGCTTCTTTGTGATGGATTTTCTGGGGCGATAACTGCAAAACAAAGACAACACTATTTGAAAAGAAGGTGACAGTCCTCTTGATCCTCACATGACTTAATTCATATCAGTTTATTTTCCTGCTAAATATAACAAAACTGACACTGAACTGGTTTTAGTAAATAATTTGTATTCACTGTAAACACCTGTTACTATATGAGACATGTAAGGTTTGGAGACAAAGACAGCCAAAACTGAGATTGTTTGCACATTTGCAAAGGAATAAAAATTAAATAGTTAGAACTACTGCCACATGTTCTCCCCGTGTCTACGTGGGTTTCCTCCCACAGTCCAAATTCATGTCTGAAATCATGTGCTATTTGAAAGAGAATCGAAAAGCCTGATGGCTGTCGGTTTGAATGATTTTCTGTCTCTGTCCATGGAGTCTTCCAGTACTGATGTTTTTTTTTTTGTTTGGCTGCTGTTCAATAAAGATGTTATAATGTGGGTGATCAGAGTTGTTCAGGATGGCTGAGAGATCGTGGACAAAGGATGTTGAATATGGAACTGCTCAGGAGGAGGAAAATAAGAAGACTACAGATTCATGGATGTTGTGAAGGAGGACACGGAGAGGGTTGGTGTTACAGAGGAGGATGCTAGAAATAGAGTCAGATAGATGCAGATGATCCGCTGTGCCGCCCCCTAAAGGGAGCAGCAAAGAAGATGAAGCTTTAGATCTAATGAGAGAGGTTTCAGATTTATATATTAACTATATAAAGCAAACATCTATTATTATGGGGAGGAATTTAGATACAATAAAGTACAAATGTAAATGCCTGACACAGTTAGGTGTGTGGTTAAATAAAAGCCAGAATGGTTGACAAGTCACTTGTGCTCCAATGTCACCCAACACAATTTCTCATTTATAATAATACGCTTTTAATAACCACGTTTCTTCCCCAATAACTATGATATTTTAACTTAAAAATGGCTGAATGTCCTAAACGCGAAAATAAGATGCTGCTGAGAAACTAGTACTGGTACTAGCTAATGCTAGCTAAACACTGACAGTTAACTTAGCATTGGGTAGGAGCATTCAGTGCCAAAACTATGTTTTTAGGGGCTTTAACCATGTGTTACACCTTAAGTGTTCAGTTTTCTTAAAATACACCTATAGTCAAGACACTTGAGCCTCACTTTTAGAAAACAAATACGCATTTTAGTATATTGTGCTAGCCAAGTAGCTAGCAGGGCGTGCTAACGACAGATACTCACTTTGTGTATGCTGCTCCTAGATCAATGACAATTGCAGTCTTCTCTCCTCCGGTTCCCAGCCCATCAAATAATGGCATTTTAATACCTGCGTCACCTTTGGACGAAAACTGTACGTGTAATTAGCGCTGGCAGCCTCAAACTGGCATCCTGTTAGAGGTCTGTTGTTTCAGGACTGGGCGGGGTCTTCAGAGACGTGGTGACGTCACGTAAAACGTAAAATAATAAAAAATAAAAGTTCATTTGTATACCATTTGCACAGAACCAGAGTTAAAACTGATTCACATTAAATTTAAAGAAAATTAAAAACTATTATTTTAAACTCTGCCAAAAGTATGTGACTCAGTAAATAATAAATTCAAATAGACATTACCTTTCTGTTAGAAGGAAAAGTTACGGTCAGGTGGATGGGAAAGCAGACTTTACTTGAATCTACTCCTGATATTAGAGAAGTAATATTTTATTTTTTAATTTCTACGCTACTCCTGTAGCTTTCCATGACTCACAATTCAAAGTAAGCATTATTTGCTACATACTAAGCCATGGTACAGCCCCTCAGTTCGTTCATGTCTAAAATAAGCCGTTTTTTCTCCAACTTCACTCTTGAAGCTAAATTATTCTGATTGGCTACTCTTTGCAAACACATGGTTTGAACAGCAGGAGAGGTAAGCCTCTGTCCTCACAGCTGGAGTTGTGAGATTGAGATAATCACATCTCCTTTCACTGATATCCTACAGTGCCGAAACAAATACAGACCATTTGACATTTTTTTACAGACCATATTAGCTTTATTTATAACTTTATTCAAACTCTTCATTTATGTGTAATTTTGAGAGGATTTACTGTAAAATCTATGTAAGAAAAATAATGGATGCAAGATCAGTACATCAGACATGTATTGATCTCACATCAGTACATGTCTGTTTTACATGCAATTAATGTCAAATAGACATGTACTGACCACACGAAACAGCCACGTACTGCTTTTAATCTTCATTTAAAAATTACATTTTACTCTGCTGTGAAAATTACAACGAATTCAGAAATCAGTTTATTAAGAAGTTGAAAGTGTCGATGACTGTGAGAACCTTTTCTCCTCTCATCACAGTGACGAGCAGTGCTATGAATCGAGGTTTAGGAGCCTGATTTTACCCTTTGGAAACGACAAAACTGCAGGTCTACACTGGAGGTGAAAAAATAGAAAGAATGAGCAGAAGCATCTGAAAGGAATTGAACATTTGCCGTAAATCAGAGCTTGGATTGTCCGTTCAAGCTTGCAGATTTGGAGCATTTGGAGGCAGCACTTCAGAAGCGGGCGGAGGTACGTAGGCTGACTTCGAGTCAGTGACGCTGAGCTGCACAACAACAACCCTCTCCATCAGCTTGCTTTCCACATTACGCCGAATTTGTATCCGTATGCGACTTGCATTTTCTTTGCGCACTGCAAGAGAAGCTCCGCGTCCTCCGAGCAAAAGAAACCCGTCATGAACTCTGCAAGGTAAAAGACTGCTCTATTTTTAGCCCTGAGCCACTTTAATTGTTGCTTTATGCAAATCTCGCTCTCAACACCAGATTGTGGTGGGTGATGCGACTTAGGGGGGATGCATCGGTGCATGTGAGGCTATGCATCGCTCAGTCTGTGCAGACTGGTGAAGTGTAGTTCAACACCGCAGTGTGAATTTGTTTACAGTCCAGAATTGTCGGATGATCATGTTGTCATGTGGAGGACTGCATGAGCACACTGGCTGAGTGCATCAAGTGTATTGATCCTGTAAAGGCAGGGTAGGATAGTAGGTTATCCTGTAATATGCAGTTCTGTGCATCATCAATGCTGGGTGAGGATTTCACTCAGACGCTCGTCTGACTCAGGCAATAAGAAGGGTGTGAACCCTGTATGTACCAGTCATCTCTCAAATTTTGACAGCAGTAATTGATCATTAGTTGGTCTTCATCAAATGAAGCATTAAGCATGCCACAGTGCATGATTTGCGTTTGAGTCCGTGTGTTATGAGCACATATTCTTTCTGAAAAATGCTCCTGTTTTTTAGCTGGATGCAGTTGAGTGGAAATGTACAAATTTTTCATGGAGCCATCTGAAGAGGATCCTAGAGGATAGAAAACCTGGTGCTATTTATAGGTGAAGTGAGGAGGGGTGCTAAGGACTGCTGTGTCAGTCTCTCACACCGTGCAGCTCCTTCTGTTTATACAAAAACGAACAAAAGCATCAGAGATGAAAGGGAATTTCATCCGCATTAAGAAAAAAAAAATGCAAGCGCAACATCAAAGCAAAGGCAGGCAGCAATGCTCAGTTAATCCTTTTCTCTGTGATTATCGATGGTAATCTCAAATTAAATGCAGTTTGCATTCTGCCCCTTTAATCTATAGTTGCAAAACTTTCTAACTCGGCTCGGCTGGGTGTGTGTGCGCCTCCCTTCTCATGCACCGCCTCCTCTGCTTTGACCATGTCTATATGTCAGCTGGGAAATAGGGCTTAGAAGTTGTAGATAGGAATTGGTCACACCTCTGTTAAGCCTGTTAGCATGTGTCATTCATGTTCACTGTCAGCAGGCACTGAGAAGAGCCAGAGATGCTGCTGTTTGGGATGCTCCATCAACTCCTACTAACTGGGACGTGTCTCAGTGTCTATGGAGCGCCGTTCAACCTCCCAAACCTCAACCCTACACGGGTCGGCTTGGTAACAACCACCGGGTCAACACATGCCACGGATTTAAAATCTATACCATCAGACTCAAAACCATCGACTGGTCTGACACTGAATGTAGGTGCAGGAGGGGGGACTGGCCCACATGGGCGACCCGGGGGGATAGATGCCGTGACGCAGACAGGAAATGGGGACAGCCTTGATGGAAGATCTAGGCTGAGCGAGGCTGGCAGAGAGGCATGGAGCCAAAGCGGGGAGGTAAAGAAGATCCGGAGCACATCTGAGATGGGAGACTCTGAAAGGCAGTCAGAGGCAGATTCGGTGCTGTCGGAGAGCATAAAGGAGGATACACCAGTTCATGGTGAGCATTTAATTCCAACAGGTGAGACAGAGCAGTTGGACATGGACACCAGTACTCGAAAAAGGACTCCCGACAGATTTTTGGCCTCCACCATAGCACCGTCGTACCTGCAGACTTCATACAACCAAAATAGTAACCCGGCTGGAGTGGAAGGGACAAAAAGCTTTGATTCTCACCAGGATAAAGCTACGGAAACAAGTCTGCCAGAACCTCCAAATCCCTCTGTTTCCCTCTGGACCCAGACCTTCCACAGTCCCGCCTCATCTTTTGTTGCCCATCAGACATCCTCACCTTTGGCAATTTGGGGCCACGACAGAGCAACTATTTCCTCACTACCAGATCCCTTTTTACCTGAAATTGGACCCAGCCTAATGCCCAGAGAGGACGGCCCAGAAAGTCTGTGGACTGAGGCAGCAAGACCTGGAGGAGGTAAGGCAGAACAGTTATGCAGTTAATGTACAATAGACATGTACTGATTTCTATTATTATTTTTATTGAACCGACTCTCTAATCCCTTACGGGTCATTAATTCCACATGTCGCAGTCACTGTCACCCAGTAGGAATTCTTTCCAGCAATATTCCAGCTTGCTGGATTTTGCAGGGTTTCAGGAGGCTTCATTAAAAAGTGTGGCAGAAAGGAAAATGGCATATCTAGCAGCGGATTTTTGCCTTTGATGATTGGAAAAGAAGGCGCTTCCTTTTTTTGCACACTCCACTTTGAACCCCAGCTGGGACCCGTGGCAGTCTAATTACTTTCTATTCTCGACTCAAGTCTGAAAAAAAAAAGAGAACACACACACACACACCAGCCAGGAAAAAGGCTGGTGGCAAGGTGTGTTATACAAGTCTGTGGTGGATTCAGCCTGCTCGTTCTCCTTTAGATAGCTAGATAGATAGGCAGACAGACAGGAAATACATAGCCCCTAACCTCCTCTCATTCTTCTTACCCTTGATACTTTCCATTCAGGCCATTGTGAAAGGGCCAGCCTGGTTATTATTCAGTGAGTCAGGAGACAGAAATGGATTAAAGACGTCTGTCTGAGCCAATATGTGTCCGTGCGGGGATTGTCTGTTTGATGAGACGTTCTCCCAGTAGCAAAGGAAACTCAATTCCCAAAATAGTCTTATGTAAAAGGACTGCAGTCTTTAGCAGCACTTTTCACCCTCCTTCAGAAATGCTTTGGATTAAAGGTAGTAACAGTTTCTCTTGTGTCAACCCCCTTTCCTGTGTTCTAGCCTCTTATCTAGAAATACATTTTTTTTCAAACCATCTTCTTTTCATTGTTTTCGCTGCACTGTTCTGAAGCAGATTATAATCAGAAAGCTGCGTGAGCAAAGGAGAAAAAGCTGCTTTCTGTCATAAATACTACATAAGCTATATGCTGAATACAGTTGCTTTTTCTCTGTGGAATACATACATTTTTAATTTTAGCAGTCAGCGTGATTGTGCATAGAGAAACAGCAGGACGCCTGCCCTGTCATGATCCATTTGTCCTAGTTCAGTCACTAAATAAAAGCCAGCTAATCAGATATGTTCCAATTAGATTGTTATGCTACACACAGTGACCTCCCATGTGACTCTGAGCTTCTGTTGGCACAAATTGCAGCAGAAACCGCACTCCCCATGTCTCAGGATGAAGCCACAGAGGCCACAATGTCATCAGAGGCTCTCCCTCTCATCTTTGAGCCGTTTGAAGACGTCACACCCGAGAGGGCAGTGGTGGTGGCGGCGGCAGCAGCGGTCACCCGTGTGTCAGGCAGCAGCCAGCCCGGAGGGCTTCCTCTGTCAGAGGCAGGCCTGGACCAGCTGGTCACCACAGAGAGCGACAGAGACGGTCCCTCACACGCCTCACCCGTCCTTATACCAGACTGGACGTCGCCTTGGCAGACATCCGGCAGCGAGCTCCTAGAGCCTTTCGGTTCCTCGGGTCCATCTGCTTCTCAGCGGCAAGTCGGAACTGAATCGGGGGATCATTCGGAAAAAGGTGAGAGAGATGATGATGATGTGGCATGACCTGAATGCTTGAAATATAAAAATCAACACGATGGTCTACAGACCCTGTGTTAAGCGCAGTGACTTTGAGCATAGTGAAATGTGCTGTGTATCGATTTCCTACAAATCAAAAGTATTTCATAGTACAACCACAGTAATGCTCTGTGGTGCTCTCTCCTCATTCTGTTTCATTTACCAAACGTAGTGTCTGTGAAGACACCAAAGCTAGAAGACTTGTCCTCTGCTGGCCCCTCCCTCTCATCTTTTCAGCAAGCGATGACAATGGTAACCATGACAACCCACCAGCCAGCACACAAATCCACATCAGAGGAGATGGAGTCTGAGGGTAGGCCGATTTTTAAATGTCTTTAATGCAGCCTACAACCCCATTAACTATACCTTTTACAAAATGTTCAGTCCTACTCGTCCTCCTAGATATTTTTTCTTTTTTCTCCACAGAGGAGCTGGATGACGATGATGACGATGAGAACTCTGAGGAGTCAGTGGAAGATGAGAGTGAAGAAGACCTAACAGAAACCCCTAAGACATCCTCCACACCACCTCCATACAGTCTCATACCGCCACCTCCTGTCTGGGTTCAACGCAACCAGGGGCTGAGTATGTGAACATGATTTTTAGTCCCTCAGCAGTTGGACATAATGGAATGTATTTAGTGCTCCTACAAATGCACAGTGCCCTCTTAAAAAAAAATATAAAAGTACGCCTCTTTTCTTGCAGTGCGTAGCTGGGTGGAGCTGATCAGAGAAAAGGTAAGACCACCCTCTGCTGTCGTTAAAAAAGGCCTATCAAAACATCTAAAAAATTTTTATTAGCAATTAAAATCATCAAAAAATATATATTATTTTACTGAGAGGTCATAGATACATATTATTATTCTTGATTAAAATTTAGGATCATGCCAGGTGTACCCAGAAAATGTTTCTTCTTTCATCAGCTACAGTATGCTACATAATTTGAGGGTACAGTTAGGGTTTGACCTCTGTGTCGTTGCCCTCTGCAGGCGGGTTACGTGTCCGGGATGTTGGCCCCCGTGGGCATCGGTATCACAGGGGCCCTGCTAATTGTTGGCGCCCTCTACAGCATCAGGGTGATTCACCGGAAGAGGAGGAACAGCTTTAAACACCAGAGGAGGAAGGTCAGGCAGCAGGAGGTCAATACCCTAATATCCTACTCTCCTGTTTTCTCTAGTTATTGTGGACACGTCACATGGAACACGTCTCTGTGGATCTGAAGTGCAAAGGTTGAACCTTAAGATTCTTTTTTCCTCTCCAGCAACCTCGAGAACCCGGCACCAGCCGTCAGGACCAGGCCATGCTGCTGGCTGACAGCTCCGAGGATGAATTCTGATGGGAACCTTTTGGGCTTCTTTTGTCTGTAGTGACCAACCTGCCGAGGCTCCTACACTGGTGGTTCGGCGGGCACCCCCATCGCTACTGCATCTCCAGTCACCCTGGGGCTGTCCTCTGATCCACTGAAAGGGAACTGAGTAAAGGGCACAATTTACATAGGCGGCACACAGATCAGATCTGCACCCTCTCTGAAATCACCAGCCTGAGCACTGCTGCTGACTCTTAAGGATTGGTGTGTTGCACCTTTGGCAAAAATAAATACACAAAATACTACTGGTCATAAAAATAATGCAGTAGCAGAGAGGTACTGGTAAGATGGAAGCGTTGCTGGTAAATGTAATATTTGTAGCTTTGTGCCGTACATTATAAAATGAATGGAGAGCAGTCGCATACATGACATAAACAATGTAAATTAAAGTGTGGTATATGTAGCCGACTGGGGGCCGGTTGTGTTAGTGTAAATAAAGTCTTACGTATTCAAATGCTTAAATAGTTTTGGGAAATATGCTAATTTGCAGGGAGCTGGACTAGATAATTAATATCATAGCTGTTAGCTGAAGCTAACAGTCAGCCTAGCTTTATCCAAAGATGACAAAACATGCCTGCTAACGAGTCCAAAACCTGATAAATCTGGTGTATCTTACACAAGCTTCTTTTTTTTTTTAACTACTGGACAGTTAGGCAAGCTCTCCTGTTTTTAGTCTTTGTGCTAAGCTAAAATAAGCCACAGTACTGTGCAGAAATATTGAACCACCCCACATTTCTTTATATTTTGCTTGGAAAATAGGAAATAGATGCATAATTTTATCGAAAGCAATAGCTCTCCAGGCTTCTTGACAGATTCAAAGCTCTTCTTTGGGTGTTGGTGCCTTTTCTTCTGTCAGGACGATTCCACACCGGTTCAATGATGTTCAGGTCCGAGCTCCGAGGAGGCCAATCCATGACTGAGATTGTTCCATTGTGTTCATAATTACATTCATTTTGAGAAGATCTCCAACACCACAGGCTATGATGCAACCCCAAACCATGACAGATCCTCCAGTGCTTTACATTTGACTGTAGGCACTCATTGTTGTTCCTCTGTCCTGACCTCTTCTGTACATATTGATGATTTCAACCAAAAATTTCAAACCTGGATTCATCAATCCATAAGACCTGTTGCCACTCATTTTCAGCCTTCTCTCACCGTATCCGTTCCTTAAGAATGGCCTCTTCCACTGAGGCTTCAATGAACAGTAAAAGAATTAGCTGAAGGGCCAGAACATCTCAGGTCCTGTGTCAGGACTTTGCTGGATTGTTTCCTTTAAGGTCATAACTTTCAGATATTATTCATCTGCTGTCTTTTTTAAGGGCTGCCTCTTCTTTTGTCCTCCACTTGTCCAGTTTCCTCACAAATTTTGAGGACTCAGCTCGTAGGAAACCACCTTGTTGGGGCAAAAAAATAAAAAATAATCTGCTTGTAAAAACGTTTTATCTTTGGCATTTTCACCAATTCAACCAAAGAAATTGGGGGAAAAATGTTTTTATGCGTAGCTACAACACTGATTCATCCCTTGAGTTAGGTGCTCTTTTTGATGATTGAATGATTCATAGGACAGTGTTTAGTGGCTCAACAAAAAACATGCCTCTGAAAATGGTCAGGTACAAGAACTAGATGGAAAATGAGTGGAAAAGCAGTCCAAAGAAGAACTTTGACAGACCAGCAGATCTATTGCTCAAGACCACAGGCTTGGCTGCTTCAAAGCAAAATATAAAAAAATGAGGTGCGGCTCAAGAGTTTTGCAGAGTACTTTAAGTCTCTGCTGTCTGTAATAGCAGCTTCATATTGAGCTGACAGACATCAAAGTGGTATTAAAGTCTTCATCCAACTCCCAGTTTAAATTAAAAAGCAAATCAGCATTTTCTCCCAGAAATGTCAAACCTTTCTTCACATTAAGATAGAACCTGTCACATACAAGTCACTTGATTTAATGCTTTGTTTAAAATGAGAAATTTATGCAAATACAAGTGTTTTATTGAAAGTCACCATCTGAAGCACACGCACAATACCGCCATCCTATTAAAGCATGTAGCGTAATGCGATATGAACTCACTGCCACTTACAGCTTCATCTTTGTCCCTTAGTGCATGACTGCGCTTCAGTCCATTCACACGCCGACTCGCTGCAGAAATTTCAAATAAATGAAGTGTTTCTGTTGGCTGGAAGAGCACAAACACTGAAGACAAAGAAGCAGATTCATATTTTTGTGTGCTAATCTGCCTCTGACAACAGAAGGGTTTTTCCTCGGCGCTCTCGAGCCACAACGGCACGTCGCTCAGATAAAATTAGCTGATTTCAGACCAAGTTTAAAGCCTAATTTTTGAAAGACGAGTTCCAAGAAGCTTCTCTGCTGCAGTCCAGACGGAAAAGAGGCACAAAGGAGTTATTAGATTCACGTTTGTTACACCAATGTTGTTAAAGTGTCTCCTGTTTAAGGAAAAACATTTTCTGGAATGTCATGAGCCATCAGACATGCTTAACAAATGCCTGTTTATAAGCAATAATACTGTTTTAGAGTATGTGTGATGTAAAATAGTGGACTCTTGATGTGGATATAATCAAATAAACAGCTCTTTTTTGATGACTTGTGACTCTTTTGACACACAGCTACAGCCTCGAAATCAGACAGCAGACAACTCTGTTTAACAGCATTTTAAAAAAAAAAAAAAAAAAGAAAAAAAAAAAAAAAAAAATAATTTTGGGTTTTTTTCCAAATGGAGGAAAAGGGAGGGGAAAAAA
>VOQJ01030346.1:32742-52106 GCA_015052665.1 Apistogramma diplotaenia
TGGCTATTACAAGTCCTCGCCCATGCTCGCCCCCCCCGCCCCCCACAATAAAGTCAGTGCCTCCTTGTACTTGACGTTTCCATGATCAATAACATATTTATAGTGTATGCTAAGTTTATTTTTTGTTTGTATGTTACCGCTCCTTCTGATTATCATTCTGTTTTGTGTAGTCTAAGTAATATATCGTACTGCGCATGACCAGACAGTACTCACTGGAGGTGTGCACTCTGAAGACTCGAGGAGTCAAAGGTGACTTCCCTGTAAACCCAAGAGGGCGCCAAACTATCTGATACAATGGTTTTGTAACGGCAACAAGAACATTGCTCTTTCTCCACTAGATGTCGCCATTAGACCAGTTTGTGACTTCATCTGCCTAAAGTAGGTTCTGGTTTGTCCATGTATGTCCAGTAATATATAATAATAATAATAATAATAATAATAATAATAATAATAATAATTTAACTTTTGTTTTCTTTTTATATGTGCATTTAACTATTGCCTTGCTGTCTGCTGAGGAGCACAAACACATACATTCACTTTTAAGTTTTTTTTCTCATCTTTATTGGACACAAAAGCACAGAGAGCTCACAGGGAAGCAGGGAGACAGTGGAGGAAATGATATGCAGGAAACGGTCCGGGGAGAAGTTAAACTGAGGCCCCTGTAGCAGCCTTTGGCATAGCGGTCTCCTGCTCAACCAGGTGAGCAATAGTGATGCCTGCTGAACTTTTTGAGGGACACATTTAGGAAAGTGCTTCCAATTTGATGTAATTCAATTCAAGTTTATTTATATAGTGCTAAATCACAGTTACCTCAAGGCGGTCAGAATAGATTAGGTTCATAATCTGCAAATAAAAAGTTCTAAGTGCATAGATCATGAGTTTGAATATTTAAATATTCACAATATTCAAACTCATGACTTACTCATAAACTTTAAGTAGAACAGAGTTTGTGACGGCGTGTGAACATGGAGGCTCCTGCTGAGAAAAACATTTTACAGTGGCAGCAGCCTGCCCACGGAAGAGATGTGTGGCAGCACAGCAGTATAGGAAGGGGAAAACAACAAAGTATGGAGAGATGCAGAGGAGAGGATACAGGATCCCCTGTTACACAGTGAAGTACAACATAAAGTGTGAGTTGTGTCTTCAAAAAACACACAGAATACATGAACTCAACCATCAGTGTATGTACTTCTTCATCTTTTGGATGCTCCTTTTCACGGTCTCCACAGTGGATCATCTGCCTCTATCTCTCCCTAACCTCCCCTGTCACACCAACCATCTGCATGCCCTCCTTCACTATAAACCTCCTCCGTGGCCTTCCTCTTTCAGTCTTGCCTCTCTAACTTTGTCTCCAAGCTACTCAATCTGAGCTGTTCATCTCATATATACTCATTTCTAATCCATTCTGTCCTGGTCATTCCCAATGAAAATCTGAGCCGAGGAGAGCTCACAAATCACTCCTGATAATCATCTCCACTCTGTCTGCACTTCCTTCTTCACCTCTATGTGCGCTCTTCTTTGTTTTAGATACATCAGTGTAAGTACTGAGGAGTCATTAGCACCAAAGTTTGCTTTTTCTCCCCAGAATATTATTATGTGTAATCAGATATAAACCTCTAATCGATGGACAACATTTGTTTCAAACTGCCCTCTACAGTTTATCTCAGTTTCTCTGATACATTTGATATGTTTTCACATATCAATTTGCCAGTTTCACCTAAACGAGGCAAGGATTTGGAGGATTTCTTGAAAACTGCCATTCAAAAGCTGAGCCAAAGAAAACGAGAAGCACTTGATTAGTCAAATTTTATCAGCAGGAGGTTCATCCCAGGTGGGCAGCATCACTCTATCGCATCCCCAGCTGTAGCTCCAGGTTCTATGAAGTGGATCACTTTTTCACAAAGACACTACTGAGTCCGGTAATTGCTCGACAATTAGTACATGCCATAAAAGGTCTAAAGGGGTAGTGCTACAGAGCCAGAGTTTGTCATACGCTCTTTCACGCAACCACAGACAGATCTTTCTATCTTTCTCTGTCCTGTACAGTTACCGTGAACATACATGAGTTTTGTAAGAGAGTCATATTTTATTTATAAATATACATTACAGAGAAAGAGGCAGAGATAGGAGGGGAGAGAGACGTCTCTTTTAAAGCTAAGCCTTGGGGCTGAGAACTCTCTGAAGAGCTGGAATCAGACATGCACAATCAGTTCCCCTCTTCAAATCTCCTTTACAGGCCTATCTACTTGAACAGGCTTCTCTTAATTACTTTCTCTATCACTTAGCGAGCCGTGCCTGGGACGAGGAGCAGCAGTGTCTTGCCAGAGACATTTGGCTGGTTTGAACCCATATTTTTTATAGGCCTATCTTCTTTCTCACAAGCCTGTCCCACACCTTCTCCCCCACACCACCACCACCACCACTGCTACCTATTTTTTTTCTCCCTCTTGCTTTCATTGCACGCTGCTCTTGTCTTTCCGTGGCTCTCCCCTTTTCCAAATATCTCCAGGGTGTCAGTTGCGTCATGTGACTGGTGCGCTTGTGATTACAGCAGTTGGCAGACATACTAATCTATGAGGAAGAACCCAAAATATCTGGAAAAAGAATGACAGCATGTTAAAGATGTATAAGGTCAGTATGGAGATCAGCAGAGAGCGAGAACATAGTAGAGACAACTCAAGGTTAACACTGAAACCCAAATTCTGCCCTCTTTCAAATGCTCGTCTTCCTGTCTGTCTGAACCGGTCTCAGGGGCTTGAGGCCAAACTTTGGACCCCCCCCCCCACACACACACACACCCCCACACCACATACACACACACAGACACACACACCCACCCTCTGCTCCTGCCTGTCACATTGGCTTGCTCTCCTCTCTCTGCTCACTTCCCTGTGTCCTCCTCCTTCTTCTTCTTCTTCTTCTTTTTTTCCTCTCTTTTTTTGTCTGCGTCTGGTCCACTAGAGCTGTATTTAATTAGTTTCTGTTGGGTTAATTAGGGGCTAAAGTTAGGGGGTCGGACCAGAACAAAAGCGGGTCATGCTGGACGGATGCAGGTGCTCAGGAGTGGTTGCCAGATTCCACCGTTCAGATTAAGACGGCCTCAAATTGTGTGGAGTATTGGAGAGCAGGAGAGCCACCAGTGAATCACAGGGGAGGAGGTTTTCCACCACATATGGGACGGCGGGCACCGTATGTACCCGTGGTGGCATCGCCATTCTTATTGTGCGATCAGCATCACTCCTGCGCATGTGCCACAGGAAACCACTTCACGTTCGTGTCATTGAAGTGTGCTTTCATGTTACATATTACACTGGCATCCATCGCAGAGTTGGTCCAATGTATGGTGTGTTCAAGTGATGTTTCTGCCAGTCTGTTTCCCTTATGCCATACAAGGTGCACTCAGTCCCTTTTTTCTAACAGTGCCAACTATACCCTTCCCCTTTGGCTGTGTAGAATTAGAAGAAAATATGTGAGGGAGACATCAAATGACCAAACCAAACAAGTGAAGTATACATAAAATGGGCAGCGGCAGCCTTTGAAGTGTACATCACTAGCCCAAGTGAAGTGATCACATAAATTAAATGCATAAAAACAGCAGGGTATGTGAGTATAGACTGCTGCACTTTGATTTTACCTCTTTACTTATTGTTCTGTTTGGTGCAATTTTTGAAAGTCACACATACTGTATGTATATAGAGGGGGACTATTTAACTTTGGTTACAGAAAATAGCAATAGAAAGACACCACTCAACCTTTTTGTCCATCCCATGAAGATGAGGAGAGGAGAGGAGAGGAGACGAGAGAAGAGGAGAGGAGAGGAGAGGAGAGGAGAGGAGAGGAGACTCACCTGTTGCTGAAAGTGACAAATCATGTGTCTTAAAACCTTCCCGGACTTGTTCAATTCTCAGGGTTGTGTGAGCCAAAAGGTTGTATTTTGGACCCCTTCAAACAGAAATTTCGTGGCACAATTAGTCTTGTTTGTATTCCAAGAAAAAAAAAAACCTGTTTCCTTCTTGCATCATGCTCACAGTGTCAACAGATCAGGTGATAATGGTAGTGCCACACTTCCAGGTCTTACATCTCCCCCACTGGAAATGGATGCACAAACAGCTGCAGACTCAAATGCGGCACGGATCTTTTTCCCAGAGGAGCATCCCAAAGAACCCCCCAGACGGCTCACTCTCCGGGATCCGATCGTCCCCGTGGAAAAATCTTCAACCACGCAACTGCTGTACAGCTCAACGCGAAGCTGAAACCCTGGACTTACCTCGTCACTGTTCATACACAGAGAAAATACATTTACTTTTATTTTTACAAAAGCACATAAATGTCCTTTAAAGTAAGAATGTTTCATAAAATACCCTGACTTACAATATGATTGTGTCTTCAAAACAGATGTCAGTTAACGTCCTGTCTACCATCACCAGGTCGGTGTCATAGATCTGTGTGCCACACTGAATCAGGCAGAACACAGCACAGCGATGTAGTTCTGAAAGCAAGGACAACAGGATCAGCAACTTAAAGTATAATGACTTGTTATATGTTGGCAGTGAGGGTTTACTTTCTGTGTGTGGTGTGCAGCAGAATATAGGGATTTAGTGCACATACTGTAAACCAAAATGCATCATAAGCTTTCAAATGCTCTTTATAATGTGACTTTACCTCCTTTGTTTTTGAAATACTCTGAGTCTTTCCACATGAGGGGGATTCGCAGGTCTAGAGAGTTCACATTACGGAGTTAGAAATGCAAAGTTTGGATTAAATACTCTTAGAAATCTTCAGAAAAATATTTTAGCACGCACCTGAAAGTGCTACTTTTCCTGTACATGGCACCATATCTTCAGATGGCCTGCAGTAAAATATGTAGACCATTTAATAATCATCCACACACTGACAGTACAGTGCATCAATAAATAACAGCAGCACTAGCGCAATGGCACAAATTTGAACCTCAAAAAGCAAAACTCAAGATAAAATTAATTACATTTCCCTTCCCTGGGTGAGCAATTTAATAAAACAAAAATTACAAAAATGATTAGGGTTAGAGGTTAGGTTTGGGGTCATCACTGATGACATCAGAGGGTTAAGGGAACTTTTCAAAACTGTTCTGAACTCTAAATGATAGCAAGGAGCATGGATTCCTGCAAAATCATCATGCAAATATATATTGTTCATTTACATTCTCCTTCTAGGGCCCTCTAACATGCACTATATCGTTGCACTACGTCTGACCTGCGTCCCACACGCTGTAGGATTTGCACTTTCCTCATCTTCTGTAGTTGGCTGAGCAAGGCCAGAATGCGGGCGTTGCAGGTTAGAAGGCTCTTGGAGGCCTCCAGGGCCTGCTCTCTCTGGGAACAAGCTGCCAGTAGTTTACAGGTTCCTTCACGCATTCGTACCTCCCTCTCGATGCGCCGAAGCACCTCCTCATCCTGTCAGAGATTGTGTAAAATAAACAAAACAAACTTCCAAATAAACAATATTCAACACAGGACGAACGATTCTGAGAAACTGAGATAAAAACAATGATCCTTAGATTTAAAGGATCGTTTTTTAAGCCTGCCTGGTGGAGTGGTTAAAAGATAACGTGACATGTGGTAAGTTCACCTCTCCGTGAAAGCATGGGCAAATAGTTCAACAATTTCAGATTAGAGCTTGTAAATATAAGCCTTTTAAGAATTTGGGGATTTTGTGGAATTAAACACAATCCCCCCCAAAATCCCTGTTTTCAAAATACAAGGCCAAAATATAACAGTCTTTGATTTTCAGAACTGTGTAAGGGTCTGTGTAGCATAATGCAGTGGGGATCACTTCCAAAAAGACTCATCAGTGCACACAGTTGGTCTCTGCATCCACAGATGCAAGTTAAACCTCTACTTTAACTGCTTTAATCAGAGGAACTGCACTCTCTGGGCTTGAGACCATCCAGCTTGTTACCAGGGTACAGTTCAAAATAAGCATCATGGTTGTGTTGGTAGGAGGGTACATAGTTCACATGGAACACTTGCACCTCTCTGAAGGCACTGCAGTGATGTGTGGCATCTAGATTAGGGGTTTTTAGAACAACAATATTGCTTTCTGCACGCATTGCACATTTTGGCTCCTTAATAAAAGCATCAGGATACTAAAGTGGATATCCTGCTCTCCAGGCCTGTCAGATTATTTTAGCTGCCGAAGCAGCTAAAATAATTTATGTCAGACTAAAATATACAGCTTTGGCATGTGGTTATTGTTCTGTTTTCAGTCAGATTTAGGGTTAAAATGACTGCATTTCATTATTATTTATGTGGTTTTAGATGTATCATGTATAGATGTATGTGTCATGAGCTTGTGTACATTGTCAAAGCTTTTGTGCTATTATTAGGTCTGTAACTTTGCTGGCCTTAATTACCAGCTGTTACATAAGTGCTCAGAACACATGAAGTGACAGTTAGAGCTGGTGCATCACTGTAATCCATGGATATAGTTCAGGTGTCAGATACCTTAATATTTTGAGCACAAAGTCCATAATCAGCTGATGAAATTCCTCTAAGGGATTTTATGCACCATCCACTTAGAGCCAAGTTCCCTAATGAGCTTTTCTCTACTCTAAAAACAGAGTGCTGTTTGTCTATTATTTAATTCTGTGGGCATTATAAAGCTGTTTCTACACTCTGACAGTATTTGTGACTTCACAATAAATGTTGCTTGAAAGTAATATCATTATCATCCAAATTAGCCAAATTAACCATCAGTGAGTAGACACGCATCAGGTAACGTGATTATCGGCAGTAAATTACTCCTGGTCACACGCTTGTGAGGTCATTAACAAGTCATCCATTGTGAGAGAAGTACAGCTTTAGGGATCAGAGCACTGTTGCATAATTCAGTCACGTTTTCTGAGCCTAAGCCTGGTCATTCACCGTGTAATGAATTACAAATAAGAGTTATTAAGTCTTAAGCAATGTCTTTTTTCTTTATATTCTGCCAGGAAAACAGGAAATAGGTGCATGATTTTTTTGAAACAAGTGCAAACATCAATAGAAATACATTATAAAACGCAAAAACAGAGTTTATGCAATACTAATGAGCTTGTAAGTCAATATTTGGTGTGACTGCCTTTACTCTTCAGCACAGCCTGAACTCTCTGAGGCAGCTTTATTGTCATTTCTTTAAGCAGTCCTCAGGAACAGTTCTCCACACTTCTTCAAGGACATTCAAAGCTCTTTTTTGGATGTTTCTGCCTTTTGTTCAGTCCTCCATCCAAATGATCACACACTGCTTCAAAAATACTGAGGTCTGGACTCGAGGGAGGCCAATGTATGACTGATATTTTTACAGCATTGGCAGTGTGTTTGGGATCATTGTTATACTGAAAAATAAAACTGTTGCCAATCATATGCTTTCCAGATGGTGCAGCATGAAGGATAAAACTCTGACAGCACTTTTCTGCATTCATAATTCCATCAGTTATGACCCGATCTCCAAACCACTGGCTGAAATGCAGCCCCAGACTTTGACACTGTGAAAATGTCAAAAAGAAAAACTGAAACACCTTCAGAAAGCCAGGAGTGCTGTTGCAGACTGCTTTAACAAACGTTTAACAAAGTCTGGCTGCTTGGAAGCAAAACATGAATAAAGAAAAGATTTTTGCACAATAATGTTCTTTTGTCCTCAGAGGACTGAATAATTACCAAACTATTCATTTAGATTATATTTTAGACAGTCAGTTTAATATGCTTTTACTAACCTGTGTGTTGTCATTCATCTTCCTTCTGTTTAGGACCTCAGAGGTCTGTTCCACCGCTGCTCAGTCGGGAAGTACGCTGAGTGAACTGGATAATCTCACAGCTGAATCAAACAGTGTTAAGAGTGGACCTGCAGACCGAGCAGTTAGTTACTCGGAGAGATCAAAACAGTCTTAAGCCTCTCTACAAGAGGTGGCAGCACGAGGGATTAAAGTCTCAAACGTTCTAGACTTTTATTCCATCAGCTGCAGCATAAGAACAATGAGTGCCTCAATAGAGTATAATTTACACCAAGGCTATATAGCGTTGGATTTTATATTATACTTTCATTTGAATTTAATTTTTACTTTTTTCTCAAATTCAGTTAGTTTAAATTATTTCTAGAGTGGTTGTGCTCAATTTTATTTGTCTTTATTTTCTGTTTAGTGCCAAGTTTTAGTTTAGTTTTTGTTAGCTTTCGTTTTTCATCCTTTGTCGGGTGCAAAAAATGTATTGTGTGCATTAATTAACAGTCAGTTATGGTTGTCACCTGTCTGCTGGTTCTGTGTTGGAGCTGCTCAGTTATGCTAGTTTGAGATATTCACTAATTAGGCTTCTGCGCTGGGGCTTTGTGGGGGCCTGTGTATGTTGGTGACGTTTTCCCCACCTTGGGTCTCGTTCTTTGTGGTCAGCTAGTTTTCACTGTTCATTCCTTCACGTCCGTTCCAATAGTTTTAGCAGTCTCCCTCCAGGAATTAGATGACAAAGAGCCAGAACCCAGGAGAGAAAAAATACTTTTTTGTTTCCTTCAAATGAGTTCAGTTTGGTCTTGTTCATAATGATCCACTGTGTTCTCGATGTTTTACACCACATACAAGGTAATGTTAATCTACTGCACTGAGGCTGGGCCTGCATCTAGTGCTGGGCAGTCCAATTTCTTCATATTTCTTTTAGATAAATATTTTTATTAATATTTTTCAAGTTTTGAGACACATATTTTTAAGATAAGAGTTTATTGGTAGTTTAAGTTTATTGAAATTAGGAAAAAAAATACAGAGAAAACAAAATACCTCAAAATAAAATAGAAATAAAAACTAATGTGAAAAACACAAAACTATAAATTGCTTTGGTACAGATCCAGTGCCATGTTCATCTTTCTCATAATCTGATCATGCACTGAACAAAGTGCAATTTTATTTCATTTAATTTGTTTATTGATGAACTCATTTTTTACTATTTCAGACACAATTTGAGAATTAAAGAAAAACATGTTGCCTGCGTCTTGCTCGCTTTCTTCGATCCGATTGGTAGTTTACAGTCAGAGTCTACGGTGACTGCAGACTGAGCTAATGACGCGAACGATACGGTTTGATACTGCACAAGCACACAGTCAGTAATCCTACACATTAAAGAAAAACGAACTTTATTTTTAGACAGTTTAGGGGGTGCACCGTTCCTGGAAATACTGCAATACCAGGTCGATGCGTGGAGTGGACGGAGCAAGCCCCTATTCCATCTCCCTGTTCCAAAAATCAATTTAATATATGGTCCCCGGGTAGGGGACGTATCAGATATTAAACTGATAAGAACAGATACTACACTTGATCTTAGCCAAAAGGCCGAGAAGCGATGACACAAACTGTCGGAGGAACCGGAGTCACTCCCCGCACAGCCACTCTCACTCACGGTCCACATCTCAACTGCTGCTTCTTTCACGCCGTGGCATAAAGCAGCACGCATGAGAAAATGAGCGCATGTATATCCGGCGCTATTGTCGCGGCAGGTTTTCATGCTACGAGCGTTAGTAAATAAACCTTATTCTGCCGTACTGAACACGTGGTACGCTTTAGTCCAATAGGAAGCGGAAAAGCATAAACAATAAATAAACTTAATTCGTAATTACATTAATGCCTAAACTCACACCCGTTTCGTTAAATATGAGTTATTTTAACATCATCAACCTGAACTAGCCCGTCTTCTCGAAAAAAAGTATGTTTTTACAGTTCTAGTTAAGAAAAACGGAACTTCACAGCGTCCTCTGGCGGCGCGGAGGGCTTCCTGCACTCCACACGCTCCAAATTAAAGCATGATTAAGTGTGAAGTAAAGTATCGAATATGTTACGTCACAGAAACAAACAAACCATTCAGAGTGTCGGCAGCCTTTGTTGTTTAGTGAGAAAGAAATAAGGTTAAAAGTTGAACGGCGATCCAAAGGCATTTGGGCTGAAGCTCCTTTAACTGATCACATCTATCACAACATGCAGTGCTCTGAGAAATTCTGACTTAAATGTACCATTAAAGTCCATAAAATAATAATAAAAGCCAAAACAACCTCGATAATAGATTAACGGTTTGTATTCTGATGTTTCTTGGACTGAGAAAGCGCTACCGTTTTGTGATGATACGTGTACAGAGTTATCAGAAAAATATCCGGATCCAAGTATATTCTGAAAGAACCTGAGGGTAAGGAGTTTAAGGTATGAAGAGAAAGAATGTGTCACTTCCTCTCCCTCCTGAGGTGAAAAAAGTGAACTTCAAAAATCAAAATGAAATCATTCGGACGAAGGAACCAGAGCCACACAAAGAGGTTGAGACAGCCGCAGCCTGGCCCTCCGGGTGAGGCAGGTGGGAAGGAGTGTGAAGGGGGGATCTCTGCTGAATCATGTTGGGTCGGGTATATGAGAGCAGGAACAAGCTTTGATTTACTTGGAAATGCCCTGGCCAATAATGAAATACATGTGTAGACATATTTTATCCTTCCTGAACTACAATGAAATAATTTGATGTAATGTTTCTTCTTTTAATGTGTAAATAATCATTTTTTTAAAAATCTGTTCTTTTCAGTTTAATATCTGATACGTCCCCTACCCGGGGACCATATATTAAATTGATTTTTGGAACAGGGAGATGGAATAGGGGCTTGCTCCGTCCACTCCACGCATCGACCTGGTATTGCAGTATTTCCAGGAACGGTGCACTCCCCTAAACTGTCTAAAAATAAAGTTATTTTCAGTCTTGAAGGTTTGTTATCAAACCTGATCTTTGCGAGGAGCAAAACGTAGGCAACATGCTTTTCTTTAATTCTCGGTTTGTGTCTGAAATAGTAAAAAATTAGTTAATCAATAAACAAATTAAAGGAAATAAAATTGCACTAACATGAACATGGCACTGGATCTGTACCAAAGCAATTTATAGTTTTGTGTTTTTATTTCTATTTTATTTTTAGGTATTTTGTTTTCTCTGTGTTTTTATTTATTTTGCTAATATCAATAAACGTAACCTACCAATAAACTCTTATCTTAAAAATGTGTGTCTCAAAACCTGAAAAATATTAATAAAAATATTCATCTAAAAACAAAAGTGAAGAAATTGGGCTGCCCAGCACTAGATGCAGGTCCAGCTTCAGTGCAGCATGTGGTCTATAACATCAGAACACAGTGGATTATTATGAACAAGAACAAACTGAACTCATTTGAAGGAATCAACGGCTCTCCACTTCAGTGCTCTTTTTTTGTATTTCTTATTTGTCAGTTTCATCTCCAAATTCTCAAATCTCATTGTACATAATGCCAATAAATGCATTCTATTCTATTCTATCTTGTGTTATAGTCAGTTAAAATTAGTTTTCCTGACAGACTGCACCAATTAACAATGAAAAAACACGCTGCAGCCATGTCATCACAGGTAGAGAGGCAGGGCGAACAGCCTCTCATCCAAGTGAAAATGAGTCAGTCTCATTTTGATTTTTGAAGTTCACTTCTTTCACCTCAGGAGGAAGAGGAAGTGACACATTCTTTCTCTTCATACCTTAAACTCCTTACCCTCAGGTTCTTTCAGAATATACTTGGATCCGGATATTTTTCTGATAACTCTGTACATATCATCACAAAACGGTAGAGCTTTCTCAGCCCAAGAAACATCAGAATACAAACTGTTAATCTATTATCGAGGTTGTTCTGGCTTTCATTATTCTTTTATGGACTTTAATGGTACATTTAAGTTGGAATTTCTCAGAGCACTGCATGTTGTGATAGATGTGATCAGTTAAAGGAGCTTCAGCCCAAATGCCTTTGGATCGCCATTCAACTTTTAACTTTCTTTCTCACAAAACAACAAAGGCTGCCGACACTTTGTTTCTGTGACGTAACATATTTGATACTTTACTTCACTTAATCATGCTATAAACAATGTTTTATTACACAGATAGGGAACGTACGTACACATGACAATCATTATAGTATAATGCTGTGATACATTACACTGTGACAGACTATTCAGATATTCCATTTGTCCTTGGAACAGTCAAATGTACAAATAAACACAATTGTGGTATATATGTAAAATATTTGTACACATCATACAGGTGTTATAATATAAATATCGTGGCTTAGACAGTCAGGTAGTTATGTTAATCCTTTTTTTAAAGTTCTGTTCACTTCCAACTGCACTTTGTGTCTGTTTATTAAAGTCAGCCACCTATACACTTCATTAGTTCCATCATAAAAGGCTGAGGCATATATTAAACATGCATCAGTGTCCAAAACGTCATGTTCTTGCCAACTTCTATGCTTCAAACATATAGATTGCTATGAAACTAATGGCATCAATAAAAGTAGAAATACAGTAATTTTTATGCTGAATGTACAGTCCTTTACCTTTATTAAGTCACATTGAACCATTAGCTAAGAGTGAAGTAATACTTAATAAGGAACTACTAAGTATCTAATAAGCAGCATGTTGATATAATGAGCAATCTATCTGTTAGGAGTGATTTGGGCATAACTCAGTGATTCACTAATGCAGTTTCACACATTTGGCTGCTCAGTAACTTGTCACCATCTACTACAAGGTTCCTGCACCAGCTGTTGTTCAGGAAGTAGTGATGATCAGCATGTTAGTCACAGGTGGTTCCTCTCAGTCTTCGCTAACTTTTAGGTTTCATCAGTAGGCCATGAACACATTAAAACAAGTCTAAGTGACCAAGTAAGAATGCTTTTTAATCAGATCTTACAGATTTACATATTTAACAGTGAGCTAATGTAACCCTTCGGATACAAAACACATCTTTTCTTTAATTATCAAACAAAATAGACACTGCATTGCTGTGCAAATTAGTGTAAATGTTCACTATATTAACACAATATACAAACATATTAAGGATAACTCAAACGCATTGGCTACCTATGTTCTGAATGGGTTCCATTTTTTAATGTGGTGCCTTTATTTTCCACACAAATCACATTTCTAAAGTACACAGAACAGACATTACAAAAGTCTATACACTGAAATGTACAACTGTACAAGATCTCAGTCTTACAAGTTATGTTTTCTTTCCTGAGATCAAAGTTATCTGAAAATGGAGCAAAAACAGAATAAAAAGATTAAAAACTATTTGCTACTGTGTACAATATTTACAGATTCACAGCTGCTTCAAAAAAAGGTCTGAGGCTTGAAGTATAATAAAAAATTCAGTAAACACTGCCTCTGCTTCAGTCAATTTATGTTTACGGAGATAAAAAAAATTGAAAAGCCAAGCAGGTTTTCAGGTTCCACTTCTCAATCAAAGTATTCAGGCAGGCTTTTATCCCTCATCCACTTCTGTAAAAATGTCACTTAAGAAGTACTGAGACACACTGGTGGGCTCGTCTTCAAGATAGCTGCTGTCCATATTGGCACTCTGCTTAGAAAGACAAAGCAAAGAGGACGTCTCCATGTGAGTGTGTATGAATTCCCTGAATTAAGACAGCTTCAATTCATCCTGTGCTTACCTCATCTGTACACTGCAAAGTGATAGGAGCTTGATCGGATGTGTCGGCGGTCTGTTTAACTTCCACTGCCGTTTGTGTTGGCAGTGCAATCGGTGTTGAATGGGTTTCCTTCAGTGGCTTTAGTGTGGAAGCAACATCATGTGATGTGGAGGCCACAGGCTCTAGTAAAGACTGCTTTCCTTCAGCTAATGGAGTTTTAACCTTAGATCTCTTGGAAGCTGGTTTTCCAGGTGGAAGATTCTGTGAAGGGGTGGTTTTGTTTGTTACAGGAGGCGAGGAAAGGGAGCCTCTGGGTTTTCTGTTAGGTATGAGGGGAAATAAATCACACACCTTACACAATTAATAAATAGAAGCCAAAGTGATGCCAGAACAAATTATTCAGACTGAAACAGTTCTTCACCAACCTCTGACGAGTAGATCCACTGCTCTGTGAACTCTGAGCTCCTGAGCTGCTGTTAGTGCCTTTCCCGTCTGTCAGAATCTCCTTATCATGGCTGTAATTTCCCATTTGTGGCTCAGTGATAGCATCATAGGGTTTTGGCTCTACAGAAGGCATTGGATGTGTCAAGTCCTGGGTGGTGTTGGTGTGGGTGGGAGCTGACTCTGCTGCCTCAGCTGACAGGGTCTTGCTGGTCTGTTTCCTCCTCACAGATCTGGATATAACCTGCAGTTTGGCTGGTTAAAACATTCATAAAAGATCAAAAAAAAAAGTGTCAAATTTCTTCATTTGATGAATATGTACGGTGCCATCAAACGCTTGCATACAATCATCATGGGCATGAATAGTAACTTTGGGCTTAACAATTTCCTTGAACTGTTCTTCCTCCCAGGAGGAATTATTTTGGATTTTGTACGTAATGTTTGACCAGACTCAGAGTTTTTATCTTCTCCAAACCTCTTCTTCCAGCGTTGGTATGTCTCTGCTTTGCAGTCTCATTATTGTCCGCTGTATCTGGAAACTTCGGTGGATGGTCTGTGGTACTTTCTGCTCAATTAAAGCACAAGATTAAGAACAGCATGGCATCAATCACTCGCTTAAAAATGACAGAATAAGTCACTTACCATGTGGATCCACGTTTGTCTCCATGGCATGACCCTGGTGGATGAGAAAATCAAAATGTGTGAAAAACCCTTATCACAATGTAACTACCAGTTCCTTACACTTTCACTTACGATGAACACAGATGGGTCTGGCTCTGTATCTTTCACAGTGACGGGGCCCATCGCACCCTTCTTCTCTGTGAACACGAGCATGGGAACATCAGACAGAGACTCCTCTCCTGCTGCTGCCACACTCCCTCCAGAAACACTGCTGAAGGGGGAATTATGGTACACAATTAGACACCAAACCAAGCAGTTAGTCCAGGCATGCCTGGACAGTTGGTCGATTAAAAGCACACACCAACCTGGGTTGAGGTATTGATGACTCTGCTACAGAAACACAAGAGCGGTGGTCAGCCGCATTGTGAACTACCTCCCCTGATGACAGTGGGATCTCAGTCAGAGAGAGGATGAAAAACGGTTCATCAGGATCTGAAGGCACCTTCTCCGGCAGCACTGAAAGAGTTTGATGCCGTTTTTAGACAAAAGCAAAAGAATGGCACACTGAAAAAATTCAAGTGATATGACTGGAATATGTGATTGACTTACAGTCTTGAAATATTGGATTACTTTTGATGTCTTTTGTACTTGATGGATTCTGGGATTAAGAGAAGTGAAGAGAAACATTTATTTATTCAGCTATCAAACTACTGACTACTGCAGAATAGTGTCTTATACAGTATATGGCTGCATGCTATTAAGTTATTGTACACAGCAAGTCTTTGCACATTAACCTAACAGCACAGGGTGACTACTGATCTTACCTGGGTAAAAGGTGCCACAGAAACCCCAGGGACTTGAGAATTGTTTGAAGGGCTGTCATGTTCACCTTGTTGCTCGTTAACTTGTGTCAAACAACCAAGAGAAGAGTCAGGATCAGCTGGATGGGAATCTTTACTATTCGCGGTGTCGAGCACTGAGCAGACTTCTGCACTGAATGAACCGTCTTTTTCTGTGGATGTTACAGGTTTCCGTGCATCGTTATTGTCCCCAGGTTGCTGTCCTGATGCTGTGTTTGAGATTGTATCAACATTGCAGTGTGTAGGTTTATCAGCTGGCTGTAGTTTTGTGCGGGTAATTCTAGTGGATGATGCTAAATTAGGTTTCGGTCTGACCTTGGGAAACCGCCGAGATCTTTGTGGGACATTTTGTTCTAAGCTCCCTGAGCTTGACATTGGTCCACACACATCTGTCTTTTCTTTCTCTGTTGAAGATGATTCCTCTCTGTATTTAAGCGTAGAGCCCAATTCCACTGATGGTTTAGAAACGGAACCAGTATCAGGACCTTTAAATTTTTCTGAAGAGTTAGGACTGCAAGGTGCTTCTGCATCTTTTGTTTTGTAGTCAGTGGATTCAGGCACACGGGATTTCTCCTCAACCTGCAAGTCACTGACAGGGTCCTTTGTTGATTCAGCTTTAGACTGCGTAGCTCCTGATGTTTGTGGCAGGCTTGGTTTGGGTTTGATTTGACTCACCTGAGAAGTACATTCAATGTCACTCTTCTCTAGATTAAGTGGTAACTCTTCAACAGGTGTAGGAAGTACAGCCTGGTGGACACTGCTCTCCTGGACTGAGCCTAAATCGGCTTCTTCTCCTTTTCTAGCTTGTGAGACTGTGACTGCCGAGTCAGGAGTCACCACATTTTTACAACTACTCTTAGCTGTTCCAACACAAGGCACATTTGTGTCCCTACTGGGTTCAACTTGGGATTCATAGAGATTCTGGTTTTCCGGGGCACTCTGACCTGAAGTTGCTGCACCCAAGTCCAGCCTAGCATTTCCTTTTTTCTCCTCAGTTGCCAACAGTTTCTCCAAGAGTGTATTACTTGAAACTACATTCCCTGATGTAGGATCAGTGTTTTCGCTCTGTTTTTCAGAGGATGCAGTGCATGCTGGTTGCAGTTCCACATTTGCTATTGTTGTTTCAGGCAGTCTTGTATTTGGAGTTGGGCTTGCATCTTTCTCTACAGCCTGTTTTGTGGTTTGTGGTTTACACCTTGAAATTCTTGAGGTTTGTGTCAAATTTGGTTTAGGTTTGACTTTTTGCATGCGACTCCTTCTAGACTGGCAAGTAGTTGTGACTTCGCTCCCTCCTTTTTCCCTGACAGGTAAATCTTCTGCAGGTGAAACAGGTGCTGTTTCGGTGGTCTCTTGCCCTCGATCTAAATCTGTGCATGACTCCCGTTCAACTTCTGTAACCGCCAAGTCAGATGTTGCTGAATTATCAGTTCCAACATAAGACTTAACATTTCCCCCTGTGGGCTCAGATGGTGGCTGTGTGTCAGTGATTTGATTCTTTTTCAGTTCAAATTGGGATTCAGAGCTCTGGTTTTCAGGGGCACTGCAATCTGCTATTACTGCACCCAAGTCTAACCCACCATCTCCGTTTTTCTCCTCATTTGTTGACAATTGCTCTCCATGTATACGAGTAGAATCTGAATCCGATGTTGGTTTTACGACTGCAGCAGCACTTTGACTTTGCTGTGCAGCAGAAGCAGTGTGTGGTGATTGCGGTTGTGGACCCATTATTGATTGTTCATGAAATTTGGGGTCTTGAGTTGGGACTGTGTCCCTCTCTTCGGGCTGCTTTAAAGTTTGGGGTTTAAATCTTGCACCTCTTGATGTCTGTGGTAGATTTGGTTTGGGTTTTAATTTTGGTAATCGGGTCCTCCTCAACTGAGAGGTAGACACAACTTCACCCTCTTTTTGAATTACTGGTAACTCCTTAGCAGATGTAGTAGACGCAGGAGGATGGTCACCGCCTTCCTGGACTGGGGCCAAATCTACAGTTGCCCCTTGTCCAACCTGTGACACTGTGACTGCTGAGTCAGATGTCACCACCTTATCACAACGACTCTTAGTTGTTCCAACATGGGACGTAGTTTTTTCAGGTGTGTCAGAAGTTGACTCCGTGTTACTGGCAGGCTGTTTGCTATGTTCAAACTGGGATTCAGAAATATGGTTTTCCTGGTTACTCTGCTGTGGTCCAACATCTGACTTTTTCTCCTCATTTGTGGACAGTTCCTCTGGAGGTGTAAGAGCAGAACCTAAATTCAATAATGCTTTTACTGAATCAGGACCTGGGCTTTGATGCTGTTCTTCAGAAGTGGTGCATGTTGGTTCACTTATTGCTTTTTTGTGGAGCGTAGGGTTTGGAATTAAGTCTCTTACTTCAGGCTGTGTTGTTGCTTGAGGTTTAGACCTTACAGTTCTTGAAGTCCGTGACAGGTTTGGTTTAGGTTTGACTTTTTGCAATCGACTTCTTCTAGACTGGCAAGTGTTTGTGACTTCAGGTGAAACATGTGGAGGTTTATCATCACTCTCTTTGGCTGGCTGTGCATTTGACTCTTGTCCAGCCTTTGTGATGAGTGAGTCAGAATTTGGTGCATCCGAAAAACCAATCTCAGCAGTTTCAACGGGGGAACCAAGGTTTTCCTCTGTAAGCTCAGATAACAGCGTTGTCTCACTGGTGGCCTGATCCCTACGGAGTTCAAACTGGGATTCCGAAAAGCAGTGACTCTGGATTTCTGAGGAACTCTGCTCTGATGTTGCTGCACCCAATTCTACCCCATCAATGCCTGGTTGACTGTCACATGGCTCTACTGGTAGTTTGACTTCAGCAGAGGAAATGTCACTTTTTAACAATGCTGGAGAATAATCTGTAATGTTGGGAGGAATCGTGTGGCTTTCTTCAGCTGTCCTTACTGGAGATATCTCTGATTGAGATTTTGGTTGTGCAGTCCTGCAAATTCGGCCAAGGTTAGGTTTAGGTTTCACCTTGGAGAAGTAACCCCTCTTGGTTTGTGGTGAATTTGTGTTTGAGTTCTCTGGATTTGGCTCAACACAAGTTTTAATGATGGACATTTCACCACTGTCGGTTATGCTAGCTTGTTGTTTCTCAGGAGCAACAGTTTCTGATGTCTGTGTGACATCCTGCTCAAATATAGATACATATGGAGTGGCACTTTTCTCCTGTAGAGCAGGTGTTGAAGTAAGGTCTTTGTCCAGTTGGCTGGTTTCGTTCACACCAGCTGATGCTTCGCCTGCAGTTAGAAATAATGGCACATTTTACATTAACTATTACTTAATCTAAGAACAAATTAAATTAAAACCACAAGCTGTGTTGAAGGCCCTCGCCGCCTGTGAGCCAGCCACCGCGAAACCCGCTCAAGCCGCCTGTGAACCAGCCACTGTAAACCTCACTCACGCCTGTGAGCTTCCACGAACCCCACTCGAGCCGCCTGTCAGCTGCCGCGAACCCTGCTTGAGCCGCCTGTCAGCAGCCACGAACCCCAATCGAGCCACCTGCGAGCTGCCGAGATCCAGCTGCAAGCCTCTTGTCCTGCTAATTGGAATCCCCTGATTTAGAGCAGTGAATGTAGCTGTTTGTACTTGGTGGCATTGGAATTGTCATTCAGTGTCACGTGGATGTCTTCAGGAGTGTCTCCTTATTACAGATGTGGAGTTTGGTTCAGATTACACAATCACTGTTTGAGTTTCAGTAACTTCCTGTTTCAAGTAGTGAACTGTGACTGTCATTCAATGTCATAAGAATGTGTTCAGGTTAAAGTCCTTATCACACTCGTGAAGTTTGGTGCAGATCGGACAGTATTTGATTTTGACCAACTTTCTGTTGCCACTAGGTGGCGCTAGACTTCTGTTTAATATATCACACGGATGCGTTGAGGAATACTTCCTTATCACAAGTGAAGTTTGGTGCAGATCGGACTGTTTGATTTCAACCAACTTCCTGCTAGACTTCTATTTAATAATATCACACGGATGCGTTG
>VOQJ01030348.1:0-12240 GCA_015052665.1 Apistogramma diplotaenia
TTCATGCCCTATAATAACAGCTAAATATACAGGAGCACCTCAAATCTAAGGCGGCATATTCAGATATTTGTGTATATAATTAATATACTGTTTGATAGAAATATGGAACAGATACCATGTGTCATGAGTGCTTTGTTAAATGAATTGTTGGAATTAAAGATGATGACTCAACAGTCTGAGGATCAGCCTAGTGGCTTAAGTGTCAGACTGCAAAACAAGTCCTTAAACAGGACCTACTATACCCAGAGAAGAGTGTTTTTGAGCTCCAAAACAAGCACACAGGCCGGCCACAACAGTTCTGCACCCCTTGTGACATTTACACATGCGTTGTGAAAATTCTGTATGTAATTTGTAGAATATTTGATCAATACTGCTCTCACGCTTTTTTTTATGTTTAAAAATCTATGATCTCCCGTTAAAATGTTCTATATAGTGAATGTCCATATTGTTTGGAACCTACATGCCGTATACATTCAGACATCTTAAAAATAAAAAATAAAGTAAGGCTGAAAATAACACATTAGAGTTTTTTTTTTCAATGCTAAGATGGTAACTGTATGCATCTCATGTGGCGGGATCACAAAAAGGCATTGCTTTGATCGTTAACCATAGTGGTAAACATCATACTGTATTCAGCATTTCAACATGTCAGTCAAGCTCTTTTTATTATTCAAGAAAGCAATAATATTAATTTTATCCCTAAAATAATGGCTCCTTTGTACACAGCTGCTTATATCTGTGCCCGTGTGTGAGCAAGAGAAACGGAACGAGTAACCGGCTCCTAACGGAGGAAATTCACTCGAGTGTGCTCAGTTAGTGCAGCATTATTAAATCTGTAATTTACCACCTTAGGGAGCAATCAACCACTATATGCAATCCATCTTTATGGAAAGGAGAAACTCAGGTAATACGCCCTGTCAGAGGAAGTGACTGGTCAACAGTTTGCAACTGGTAATTTATCAGATTTATTAAAGCTGGCACTTTTCATCTGCTCGCAAAAATTGTACTACTAAGGGGAAAAACAGCTGCAAAATTTCCAAGCACAAAAGGGGGTCTGTCTCATGATGCATGAAACATATTTGGCTGACTGTGTATTTATGTACAGACGGGTGACAAATTAAAATGAAAAGACAACATAAAGCATCTTAGTAAAGTGTGGGAACACCAAGTGCTGCCGGACCAGCTTCTAAAAGCCTTTTCTCTGGAACTATGCTGGAGGGATAGACACAGTTCTTCCAAAGGTGATTCCCTCATTTGGTGTTTTGATAATAGAGGATGATGCTGTCTAACAAAACAGCCCAAAACCTCTCACATTTGTTCAGTTGGGTTGATGTCTGGATACATTTTCAGTGATCCATGGATGGATGGAGACCTTGTTATCAGGAAAAAAAACTACTGATTTGTGGGGTTTGGCCCCTCATTAATATTAGTTTCTGTGGGTCGTTGGCTATGCAGAGAGCAGCATTATAAGAACTTTAGCCAATGCAAAGGCTATGGAAATGCACGTGTGGGCAGATCTCCAAGAATCCAACGCAAATTTCAGTTTTCTTTCTAAGCGCTGCAATTGACAAGATCCGCAAACAAAATTGTAACTTTTTTATGTTCATAATCAAATGAACTATTATAATTTCTCCCAAACTGCAGTTAAACAACTGAAATGAAAAGGTTCTGCTGCTGGCAAAAGACACAAAGTAATCAACTGAAAATGAGTTGCTCTACACTCACCTTTACATATTTTACCTTACCAAACAAAAGCAGGTGCAACAGATTTATGTAACAAATCAGCTACATAATTTTCCAGTACATTTAGAACTTCTCCTCTTTTCGATTCTTTTCCATTACTTTCCCATAACTGCTTGAATCCTTTGCTCATGCCGAAGCTGCTGGCCTGTGGCCCACTCTGCTCTGGATAGCTTTACCTTTGCTAACTTCTTTAAAATATCCATGTTTAGCTAAGCGACGTGATCTAAGTGTCTGATTAAGTTTGCTGTTACACATGTTTTTGTGATGGTGTCTCTGCGGTTTACTTGGACGAACTTTGTGATTTACAGTTTGGCACTGATGACATTGTAGTGTGTGGTTATGAGTGTGTCCACAAATGGGCTATCTGCCTGCACTGCTGTGTGCACATTCATAAAAGGGATCGGGTCATAGTTGGACATACGAGTTTGACTGGCCAGTTACCGATCTGGGCCGAGAACCTTGAAAATTGGCCAATTCCAGTCCCTGGCCAGTCATCGCTACAGAGGAGTTTCCCAAGAAGAAGAAACACAGTCACAAATCAAAAATCATGCATGAGAAACACGGAAAATGAGAAAAAAGTCTCAATTGTAGTGGAGTGAAACTGAGAAATAAACAGTAAGTTGCCTGTTGTCTTCTTGGCAGGAGAAACAACAGTGAAATCAGATTGTTTCACAATACACCTGCTTTTAAACAGAATCTGCAACAACACAGAGTTATTGCACATTATTTTGATACTGCCCCCTGGTGAGAGCACACACAACACCCACAACATGTCGATGTGCGTCTGCAAAGCTCTGTGTAGCACACGACCATGTGAGGAAACCCACCTCAACATAACAGAGCCATCAGATCCTCTCACTGTGAAGGTCCAGGGTTCAGCTTTTTTCCTCTTGCTCTCTTTTTTTGGATTTGTCACCCACTAGTATGAGTTTGGATATATTGTACAGCTTAAAAAGGCTAATTACAGACTTTAATTTCGCTTTCATCAGAAATATATGAAAAAAAGATATGAATGCTTGAGCTGGACATAAGTGGAGCAAAGAGGAAGTTCTTTCTTCTGTCTTTCCTCCTGGAGAAGTGTGCAGGATTAATAAGGCTCATATCCTCTACTCGGGGAAATGCATTACTCAAACCACAGAGGAATAAGCTAAACTATAATTAGGGTGATAAAAAGGGAAAAAATATTGATAATTCCTTTAAAAGATTTACATTAAATTGGGCTTTAGTCTTTATTGGAGATGGGTAAAGCTCTGAGTCATATACTTTCAGATTAAACGGTTTCTTGGATGGATGAGCAACAATTATCTGTTCTCGTATCAGCATTCAGAAACAGATGGTAGGAGATTAATAAAACAAAAAGAAGTGGCAGAATCTGATCAATCTGATGCTTGCAGGGTACATATGCTGACGTGACCGTAAATCAAATAAGTGTGTATAAAACTGACCTAGCAGGTCCTGACTCACTGCTGATCAAGGAACTAACTGATGGCAAGACTTATTTATTAAACAAGTTGCATGTCGCAGATAAGACCAAAATCCTCGATGCAGCCTGGAAAAAAAAAAGCAGCACACTGTGGGTGACCGCCAGCTGCCGGCTGGAGGCACTGCACTCAAACAGGATTTAGCCCCGACAGAAAACAATACCTTCTCAAGCCCAGTGATAGAACATGTGAATGGTGTCAGATTAAAATGCACCTGTTCAGAGATTGTGTACTTGTATTGACACAATGGCAGCATTTTTCACAGGTAGGGAAGGTCTTGGGAAGGTCACACAGGTACTGTATATTACTGGCTGCCAAAGCTATCTGCCAATTCGTTTTAGGATTTATTATTTTCCCCCTTTTCATCCAGCTGAGAGACTGATTGCTATTTGCCATGATTTGATCCCCTCAGTTCAGCCACTACTAAAGGAGCTTGCCCCTGGCCTTTTCATCTCTCCTTACTGGCATTCCTCGCTACCATTCAGCTCCTCCTCTACCATCCTGGGTTGCAGCTGACGACAATAGTCCTTGTTTTACTCTAAAACTAGAGGGCCTCTGGAAACAAAAACCTGCAGCAGGGAAAAAACTGCTTCATGTTCACACAAGCTGAGCTCACCGAGGCTGCAGAGCAGGAACAAGGACTACCACGGCCAGCTGCAGCCCAAGACTCTAGGAGCAGTTTATGCACAGGACAACAGACACATTATTGTCTAATTTAAGAAGGCCCGTATCCGACTCCTTCTGCAGGCATGAACATACGCCTCTCCCCAACTATCACACCTCCTTAATCTCTGGGACTTACCACATCATGCAAACCTCACATTTCGCTGATACATTCACAAACGATCCAAAGCGAGTGCCGTTCTTCTTATCAATGTGCTCAAAATTTACACTCACAGGCTGCGAATTTACCTGCAGAGGTGGGTGCATAACTAATGTGCATGCAGAGAATAAAGCAGCTTAAAGGGGGACATTAGACGCCAAAAGTGCAGCGACTGTCAGAGACTCCCTCATTTTGTAGACAGATACTTCCATGACATCAGTCCTGTGCTTAAATCTAAAATGAAAATCAGGGATTTGTTCCACATGACAAAAACCTTTCACACTGCACAAATGTGTGTGTAAATGCCTTTTAACTTAGTCTATAAGAGTGAATAGAGAAGTGTCAACCTGAAAACAATCTAAAACATTTTTAGAAATGTGCGATTAGTATTTCAGTCTTTGTCTCAGTGCAGATGTCACAAAGGACGGACCGATTCGAGTAACCACTGTGAAACGTAATTGATCAGACAGTAACGTAACAGCCCAGAAAATTATTCTGACAAGCCTCGGTATGCTCTCTGCATTCGTCCTTTATGCAGTTTGACATTGCTAAGTGGACATTTCAAGTCACATTTTCACATCTCGGGGTCAGGCATCCTCTCTCTTTATCAGCCTTCTGCATTCAGCTGCGTAGAACAGTAATCACAAACAACTGCGGCAAATTGATCAATTAAAAATTAACGGTGAAAATATATGAGAGGATGTGACACAGTATGCCAGATCCTGAAGCCAATATGTGAAACTGCAATAATCCTCTTTAATATCTCACACAATACTCAATGTTTAGATGCACCATGCAGCTGTATTAAGACTCTACAGAGAAAATATTTGGTGAACAGGAACAGAGAAAGTTGGCTCCCAAGTTTTCATTTGTTGCATGTTTTCAGAGGCAGAATCTTTTTGTGCATTTTGTGCAGGTTAATATAGTTTAGTTGTTACCGCATGTTGGTATTAGTCTACTTGAACCAAGCTGCCACATCTGCCTCGGTGCACCGGTCTTTATTCTTTCCTAGATTACTTCCAGTTTTTGGAGATATTGTCCAGTGGCGGCTGATTTTTTTCTCTGTTGTTGGAGAATAATTAGCAGGATTGCAGAAAAAGGTTTCTCAATCTTCTAACTTAGTAACCATTTTGTGCACTAACGATGGAATTGACCCAAACCACCTGAGTAAACATTGCTTGATGTGCTTGTCAGAATCAAAGTCACTACAAAAGATGGACATACCTGTGGGTGACTAAAGTTGAAGTTGACTCCAGGTGAAGTCTGTGGGGAAACAGTCCTCTGCCCTGGCCTCAGCGAGCACTTTGCTCATGGAGACGGTGAAAATTCTCACCTCAGGGTTTCAGAAAAGGACCCCACAGTGGCTACATCCCACTTATACGTCTGTGGTCACATTGTATGAATCGTGCACTGTTCATTTTAAAACTATAAAATAATGGTTGTAATTTGTGTTTACTATTCAGGGCAATGCTTTGTTTCATGATAGTAAAGCAACAGTAAATTTCATTTTTAGTATTTAGATGGAAACTGACCAAATAAATCCTCTCAGATTACATTACAGAGCAGGTCCTTTTTCTTTAACACTGGTCACAAACATGCAAATGGAAATAAGGGTTTTATTACGTACGTGTGCACATGCAGGGGAACTACTCTTATCAACACATGGAGTTGAAGCCAGCAGAAACCCCACACAGCACACAGTTGACTACCAGACAGTTGCTGTGATGAGCAGGCAGAAAGGCGAGCCTCTCTGGACATAAATATGTCCAGCCATAAGATATACAACTGGCAATTCCATCTCCAGTCGAAGTCTCACCAATTGCTTTTTGCCCCTTCCCTACAACTCATGCAGGCATATAATCCACAAGACAAAAACACAGCCTTGCACCATGTGCAGGTGCAGCACAGGCACAGAATGCACACCATGACAGTGTAAGAGAATGGATACACAACAAAATGAAAATGATCTCTCTGTTTAAATGGAGGTCAGGCTAACATATCCATCAACTGGGCACTAAAGCTCTGTGCAGTCAAACAGCAACCTAGGAATGCTCACAGTTTTCTTCATAACTAGCAATATTTAATATCATCCAAGAACTCAGGCACGCTGCAAAATGCTTCCACTGAATGCTACTTTTGGGCAAAAGTGAACTTTATTAATTTGTCCTCATAAATCAAAGTTGATATGTCTTCTAAAATGTCCCGTCTTTCAATACATACCAGTCTAATGTTTCCACACAGGCTTTCCTGTGATTGACCATCTAGCTACACTAATGGCCAACCCCCATCAGCATTATTTATTTAGATTTTCCATCCATTTGTAAAAAAGAAGCCATTAGTGATCATTTAAATGACAATCTCCCCTCTGTTCCTTCACTGTAACCATTTGCTCTGCAACCGCAAGTCAGGTCTACTTATATCCATGTTCGCTTCTACTTAAACTTTATGTACTTCTCTCTGAGAGCTCATTTTACATGGAAATATTGTTACAGTTGTATATCTTATGTCAGGAGTGGCCGTTGCATCGTGCTTCCTAATCTATAGCTCCTGGTTGAATAATGTTGCATTTGCAGCTATTTGGACATTTATATTGGATCAGTCTGCTTCATCGCCAACTTCCTAACCTGCAAACTCTCTGTTCACTTTGTGTGGGTCACTCAGCAAAGATTTGAAGCCCCCGCTCACTGTCCGTGATTGCTATGTCCTCAATGTGGAAAGAAAGAAAGCGTTTCTTTGTGCACAGCTATCCAGCCTCAACAGCACACGCTATGTGACCTAACATGCAAACCAGCAGTGGTAAGAGGGACTTTCCCCCCTGACTTTCAGCATGAAGAGAAAAAAACGCCCATATTATCTGTAAGACGACTCACCTGAAAAACACACATCCTGTGAAAAGGCTGAGGACATGCACTAGCAGCTCTGTGCACAGCTGCATTAAAACAACATGAGAAGCTGCTCTTGAGCATGTGCAAAGGTGTGAGCGTCACCCAACATCCAACTATAGCAGGGTAGAATAACATTTATATAAAACCTGTTGATCACTCTGGCCATCATTAATGTTGGAAAGAAGAAGTCAGCATTGGCTTTAATAAAGTATATCCAACATGTGAGGTATATATATATTATAATGTGGTACAGTAGCTAAATCTAGAAAGATCAAAGTGATTTCATGTAGACCAATAAAGGTGTTCTTTTGCCCTCCATAATTTCTGGGAGAGCGGGACTCTTACCTTGAAGATGTGATAAAGCAAGTGCACGTCAAAGTTAAGCAAACTTTAATTCTCTATGAATACTGTTATGGAAATTCACAATAATGTAAAAGATATTTCACATATTTTGCTCACAGGGTGTCAGTGATGGGCGAAAACACCTCAGAAGCAAAGATCCTTAAAGCGCAGCGCTCGAGAAAGCTGATGCACACTCTCCAATGAAAATAGCATGACTAATCCATCCTCACAAATGACAAGGCCTAGTCATCTTACACACAATGACTTCAAAGCCAGGCATTTGCCACGACTCAGACTGGAAAGACGCGGCTTCATTTCTGTCCGCAGCATACAGGGTTAACTAAACAAGCAATTTCAGTGCGGCAGCATTTACTAAAAAGCTTGATGGGGCCAGCTAAGCTCCTGTGATTGGCCTTTGTGTGTAAAAGTGACCACTTAAGTGCTGTGCAGCCTCTCCTGAGTGTGTTTGTAGGCATAAGCATTTCCTCTGACTTTTTGCCTGCTAGCACTGTGCATCTGTGTGTGTCCTTGGGAATGTATTTGTGCGAGTTCCTGCTCGCTGGTGCATTTGGGGTTGATCTGCTGCGTGCGCAGGAGAATACCACTGTGTTTTTAAATGCCCTGATTTGTTGTGGTGCTGTATAGTGTTGTTTGCAACAATTTAAACAAGATTATGATGCCGGGTAAAATTTCTTAATATGGTCAATTGACAGCTTTCAGACATCTGATAAACTATTAGTTGTCAAATTTTTTTTATTTTAGTAGGCCACAAAGAACATGACAAAAAGTCATGAAATCATTACAACACTGATCCAATTCTCAATGTTTTTATTACATTTGCTGACATTCAACTGTTGACATTCACATAATCTAATGTTTAGAGCATCTCTGCACTTCCAGCATCTCCAGATTGAAATGCTAACTCAGTTTCCAGAAAGAAAATATGTACCGAGGCTAAAAATGGTCCAGAGTCTTTCAGCCACAATCAGGTGATCCATGTGGCTGTTCTTCCGAGGGTTAGGGTTACAATCAAGTGTGGACAGAAGTATAAGGCTGAACAAGATTAGATGATGCTATAGTCGAGCTAGCTCAATAGCTGACATCTCGAAATAACAGATGTCATTTTAGGAAGCTTAAGCTTTGTGACAGCTCAAAATTCTCCCTAAAGTAGTAGAACTCAACAGCAGTGGTCTGCATCAGAGCCAGATACACGTATACAGGGATGGGCTAGTAGCTGTGGAAGGACTTCTTTGTGGGCTCTCTGGTTGTAAATGGAGCACAAATGGATAATGTGGTCTCGCTTGTCTCGCTTGTCTCGCTTTGCGATGCCGGTGCTGTAATGTGAACTTTAGCTGTTGTAAATTTTACTCACTGTGGGCTGTTCACAGTGTATGACTAGAAGAACTCTTTATATTGATGGTCCTTTAAAAAAATGAAACAGGCATGGCAACAAGCCAAGTGAAAAACTGTTTAAGGCACAGTATTGGCAAGCTTCTCAAAAGCCACTTCAACCCTTTTAATCTCAATGCAGCTTATGAGCATCACTTGCTGAAAACTGGACTGATTGCCACAGTGCCTGAAAGAGGCTGACGAGAAGCGTGGACAGCTGTATGACAGGCCTGGCGGAGCATTAACAAATGACATATGATTGTTGTTATCTAGTAATTGTTTGGTTATTGATTGCAAAAGGATTATGCCACCAAAATATAAATATCATGGCATCATGAATACTGGTTTGCTATACAAATTACACCAAGGTACACTGGTTCACCAGCTACCTGTCACTTTCCAGCAGCTCCCCTTAGGCTATGCTAATGCTTTTAATGGGCGTCGCTTAGAAAAGTTGAAAGTAAAATCAGCTGGCTCCAGCAATATTTTGATCTAGAAAATGAACCTCAGTATGCAGGTTGTGTTGGAATAAACTGACATATAAGCACTCAACCACATTCAGCACAGGCATGTGGCTGGTAACCTGCAAAGACTGACACTAACAGCAGTGATGCTCTGAGTGACCTTACCTTCTTGCCCTCTGCTGGAATTTTCATGCATTGCACTACCATGCCTTGAGGGCTTCTTTAAAAGGTACAGCAAATGAGGATTTTAATAAACAATTAAATGGTGCAAAAAGCCTGTCTGGGATACAAGATGTAGCGTGTGTCATGGTCCCTGGTTCTCGGACCCCGGGACCCTGAGTTTTTTGTGGTTTCATGATTTCTGACATAGTTTGTGTTTGAGCTCTATTTTATTTACATTCTTCTGTTGACTGTTATTTTGTAATCACTTGTGCTTATGAGTTTTTTTGTGCCTTTAGGTTTTATTCCATCTTTAGATGATGGCAGGTTTGTTACGTCCCTTTTGTGTTCCCATCCTGTTCGTTCAGTTTTGTCTCGGTTTGACTTTTCTGTCAAGTTAATCTTGTCTTCCCATTGAGCTGGATCTGTCTTCCTGTTTTATTTTGATTATCTTTTTTCTGTCTTTTGTGAGTTTCTACTTCCTTTGTCTCGTTTTCTCGATTAGTTTCAGCTGTCCTCCCACCGTTACCTCTCCTGCCATTTTATGGTGTGTACATCATTATTAAAAAAGGTGCATTTTGAGTTTATTCCTCCACAATCTGCCTGCCACACAGCCGGTCTCTTGACAGTTCCCTTCCTACTCTCTTGATTTAAACACTCAATGCGTTTTCAGTGAGCACACAAGACAATTTTTTTCACACCTCCATATTTCAATCTATGGTCTCCCCTTTAATGGCACATTAATTTCATTTATATTATGTGTGTGTATGTGAGCGAGAAGGATGCATTTACCATCAGTGAAGGGTGAGTCCTTCAGCAGACGGGGTCAGTGCTCTAATCGGAAGAGGTGATGATATTGTGAGGATGTTTAATGAGAGGATAAGAGCAAAAGCGAGAGGTGGGGGAATTAGCCTTTTTAGATATCATTAAACATTAATATTCTCGGGGGACTGGAGCACACTGGGGCCCTTTTCATTGGCTTTCATGCTGTGTGCTAATAGTGTTTCACCTCTGGGGACCTCTGCACCCCCCACCCACCCCTAAGTGCAAAGCTAAAGCTAAGGGAAGCCACCCTGCTTCTGAGGATGAGATTAGTGGGTATGTGTATGTGAGTGTGTGTTAGTGTGTGTTCACTGTATACAGTATAGAGAGGTCTTTTGCTCACATAAGGAAGGGAGTGTAGCATACACAAAATACAGCTATTTAAAACTATTAAAATTCTAATGGACTTGCATGTTATCCTAATACCTAATCCTGAGGAAGACCTAACTGTGTCTCCTATGGAGTGTTATTCTTCCTGCATCAAACAAACTGCAGTTACTTGCTCTATTGTCACACAGGTTCAATCTGACACACTGATTAAACCATTTAAGTTCTCACATGCACCTCTGCTGAATAATGTGTAGGAAAGTTCAGGTGCAGGTGAAATCCATGTGAGCCAAAATCTCAGGCAGTGTGCCGTCGTACCGGGCTGAGAGTTTTGGGTTTGAGAATTCTTGGGAGGGATTTCCACAGTTGCCAATTTGGTGACTTTGTTAGGAAGACCCATCCAGCAATTCTTTTAACCCAAAAAAGCATCTAGCAACACGTTTAGTGACTTTTTCCAGTGTTATTGGAGACTTTTGGAAAAAAAACACACTCTGATTAACCCCGGGCATTTATTTCTGGCCAGAACACTGGTTACTCCTCTCCTACAGCCTCGATTACTACGACAAATTTTAGAACAGGTAATAGCTACTTTCCTTACTGACGATTTGGCAACACTGGAGATTTCAGACAGTGGATGAAATGTAGGGATGCATCGATCCACAATTCGGATCACATATCTGCCAGATCCCGACTCAAAAAGACGGATGTGATGTTATATGCAGGTTACAGCACCTCCCATGAGCAGCAGTGCACTGGCTGTTAGCAGGGAAGCTAACAGTAAACTGTGGTCAGGTGAATTGATGTGAATTGAGACTCCTGTATCAGCTCAGAAATGAACCAGTGTATCCAGCATCAAGCACCATTATAAGTCATATGAGGAGTATTTTGATCTGAGTCACATGAAGTTATTCTAAGTGAGTCCATGAATATAAATAGGGAAATGTGCATAACAGGTGACCTTTAACTATCCACCATTTGCTAGGCCACAGTTGTAAATAAGAATATGTTCTTAATCAGTTTGCCTGGTTAAATAAAGGTTTAAATAAATAAATACAATTAAATTAAATAAAAGTAGTATTGAGGTGTGGAACTCCGTGTTAATCAAACTTTTTAAAATGTTTAGTAGAGGGTGCTAGAGGCACCCTGAGCAGTTTTAATCACCAGCTGCAAAGCTCTGCGTCTGTGGATAGTCCCCATGCAGTTTGTGATGCTTCCAGTTGGGATGGTTTCTCTTGCTCCCTGACACAGGATTATTCTTCTTAACATTCCTTAAGATGATTTCTGAGTTTTCTTAACCAGGGTGGAGATGTGTGATGAGCATGACAGGCATTCTGTGCATTCACCTGCCCCACCTCAGTACATGTGAGGAGTGTCCCTGCCTCCTTTTAGCCAAAAATTATTTACAACTCCTTAGATTAATAAAAAAAAATTATTATCAAACCAGTTTTTATTTTATTGTTAATCATCTAGCTGATTGATAGCCTCATTGTTTCATCCAGACTCTTTACCGGTGGCACTGTACCACTATTAATACTTAATTTCTAATAATATGGAAGCATTTAAGTGATATCTTTCAATTGTTTTAAGTGACTAGTGTATGGCACATGCAGCACCAGCAGAGGGCAGTGATCCCCTTCTAAAGACAAGCGGTTTGGAAGTCCATGCAGGAGCTCCTCGTGTGTGTGTGTGTGTGTGTGTGTGTGTGTGTGTGTGTGTGTGTGTGTGTTTGCTGTGGGTGGGGGGGGTGAGAGAGTGTGCGCGCGTGCGCCCACTGGGGAGGGGGGGGTGGGGAGAGAGGGACACAG
>VOQJ01030348.1:14657-29282 GCA_015052665.1 Apistogramma diplotaenia
AATCATCCAACCTTACGTCTCACCAATATGAAAAGTATCTGCAGGAATACTGTTAAATAAAGGTCTATATTTGTTTAACTATATGTAGCAATTATTTAATATGGACCTGTTAGTTAGATCCTCACAGTCTCATATTTTAACCCTGTGATCTGTTTAGGTCCATCAGCCAGGCATCCAGGCACCACATTCTGCTGAAAGGCTGATAGCCACAGGTCACATGACCTGGAAGAAAAAGACTCGGAGACTTCTGGGATCCCTCTTCGGTCAGACATACGTTCTCATTGTTATTGCTTGCACACACTGAATAGCTTGACTGATGGGCTCGTTTATTTAGACTGAAGAGTCTTGGTTAGCTTCAAAAGGAATTGATCCTGTGCAGGCACACTGGTTTTATCAGGAAAATCACCTCATCTATTGATAACCTATACTGCAGTGAAGTGATGAACACGATTTGAAGTGTGCCAACATTTTAAAGCACTAAACTATTAAATTATCAGAAAAGAACAGGTTAGTCTTGTCTTGTCATGTCTTGCACATGTAATGTCTGTTTGGTGCACTTTGAGCTACTGTAACCAAAAACAAATTCCTTGTATGTGTGAGCATACTTGGCCAATAAAGCCTGATTCTGATTCTGATTCTGATTTTAAAAAAATGCATGTAAACCACAGCTACACAAAAAGCTGATGAAGAAAAATTCTTTGCTTATTTGTTTATTTCTTTTTTTATTGTGCTTTAGCATGGACTGGCTATCAACCTGAAGGGAAGTCCAAAGGCTGATGAACTGATCAGTGTGTGAGACCACATTGCTCTGGTGTCCTATATGCCCTGCCAACACACCACACAGTGCAAATCTGGTGAGTAACGCATCTCATTTGATCAGTCAAGGTTAGACTGATGGGATTTTCTCCATTCCATTACTGAGATATTTTAGTGGTACATTTTAGTACGAGTCCTTGCTTTGAAGTTCTGGAAAGGACTATTGTTGATGAAGGAAGTGGGACAATGAAGAGGACGCTGAAAATGTCAATCTTTGAGTAGCTTAACCTCCCAATCACATGATATTGTTGAAAGTTAGACCAATAGCCTACAACCTTTATTTGCAGTCATTATATGTATATGTATGTATTTCAATTTGAGATGTGCAATGTTGTTCAATTAAACAATTAAAATATGGCACAGAACATACCAGCCAGTTAAACTAATAACTCTACATATATATATTTAAAATGCCAGTTCACTGCTGGTTTGAAGATATGTTATCAACTAGTCAGGGCTACAGGTCCAGGTGACTGTAACATCTCTGTCTCTTTCTCCAAACTGAGAAAAGTAAGGCAAGAAAAGAGGGAAAAGCCACAAGATACAGAGCAGGCCTGCAGTGCTTTAATCTAGAAAAAGAATGGTTGCATATAGGCCATAATAAAGTAACCTGGAACACTGCTGGTGCTACCATGCTATCCACAGACAATGTAAGAGGTGGACATGGCTTCAGAGTCTCAAAAGAGAAGCCAACGTCAAACTGCACTCTGTGTAATGGGCACCAGGGGGCGGTACCTGTGGAAAGATTTTTGCTCCTATTGAGTGCTCCTTTTTTTACTGGAAAAGAATTATCCAGGGCATGCTCACTGGTTAATGACTTCAACTTCAACCTGCAGTTTAACAGTGAGATTCTCTCCTCACTCATTGCACTTGTTTGCTTCCATCAATTGTCTGGAATGACTTTCCGAAAGCAAATAAAAAACCACGGAAATATATGGATTGGGTGCTTAGGATGAAATTATCAGAACAGAAAAATGCTTCCATCCTCCATCACACCACACCTACTGCTTCTTTTTAAGCCTTCCATATAACCATGCATAGGCTGCTTCACTGAAACCACCAACAGAAACAGACGTTTCCACGAGTCAGACTCCTCAACCAAGGAATCAGTTTGTGGCTGCAACGGTTCCTCTCATTCACCAGAGGCAAGTACTTTCATTTTGCAAGGAAGAAAGAAGATGCCTGAAAAATGAAGTGGCAAGCTCATATGTAACAAGCTGTTCAAATAAGATCTATTTACTTAGGTCTGCATGCTGACAGCTCTCCTAGAGCTCACTATGGATCACTGGAAAACATTTTAAAATCTGTTTTCATCAAGTCGTCCACTTAGAAACATGGCATCAGTCATATTGAAATATCACAAAGATGCCTTCACTTTCACTGATCAGAACAAATTTTGGAAATGCGTTAAAGTTCACTCTGCAGCTTCACATTGTTTAGTGTGAGGAAGAATTCCTGAAGGCAGATTTTAGCCTCTGATACTTTAACACTTTCTGCCATAAAAGGGTCAACGGCTACAAAGAAAAGGCACCACAGCACATCTGCACAAAGAACGTCGCAAGGAAAGACCAAAACACAGTACTTAAAGTTTACAGGGAGAGTTCAGAGTTTCAATGTTTTTATCTAATCTTTAATTAAGATCTGCAGTTGGTGGACTAGAGGCTAATTGTCTCAGCTTTCACCTTCTACCTAAATCAGACGGTCTGGACTCACAGAAAGACAAATTACAAGTGTGATTGTTTTCTTCTGGTCTTTTCTTTGTGAAATCTTTCACTTAAAAAGACATTCCAGCAACTTCAATGTTAATTCATCTGCAATATTAATGATAACATCCTGATAAGACGATCAAAAGAAAGAAAATCATGCAAGATATCTATTCATTTAAACTGGGTCTGCTACATTGCTTGATGGGAATTAAAATAATCATCCTACAGAGGGCCGAAAGATGAGGTGGGAAAGTTCATTTTATCGTAAAAAGTCAAAAAGATGCTCAGTAGTTTGAAAGGCCCCCACATGCTTGTATGCGTGCCTACGACATCGGGACATAAATGTATCATGGAGGATCTCCTCCCAGGGCATCACTGAGCTCCTGGGCAGACTGAGGTGCAACCTGGTGGCATCAGATGGACCAAAGCATGATGTCCCAGACATGTTCTACTGGATTTAGGTCAGCCAAATGTGAGGGCCAGTCAATTCCTTCGCCCTTCAGGAACTGCCTGCATGCTCTGGCCACATGATGCCGGGTACTGTCATGCACCAGGTCTGTGTGTCCTTCCTTGGATAAGCTTTCCCAGACCATCACTGACCCACCGCCAAGCCTTTCAGGATGAACAATGTTGCAGGCAGCATAATGCTCTCTACAGCGTCTCCAGATCTTTTCACATCCGCCACATGTGCGCCCATGTTGCACTACCTGTGCAGCCTCTGCAGGGTCCAAGAGTAGTGAACAAAGTCAGAAAAGATGAAGCGGGAAAATGTCAGTGGCCTCCACCTGTAAAACCATTCCCATTTTGGGGGTTGTCTCATTGACAACCCTAACCCCGTCTCATTGTTAATTCCATTAACACAAATCAGCTCAAACTGCTTAACAACCCCCTCGGCTACTTAACAGACCAGTTCAATATCCCAGAAGTTTAACTGACTCGATGTTATACTCCGTTTAAAAAGTGTTCCTTTAATTCTTTTGAGCAGTGCATTTGCATTATCGGTTTATATTCCATTTGTTATACAAATTTATGGAAACTGACTTAAAAATCTTTTATAGGTTGGGTTCTAATATTTTCTGTGCTTCCAAAAGGTAGCCAGTCATTTAATGACAGATTGTTTTGTGTCACAATCCCTTTCTACTTTAAATGTCATCTGTATATGTACACTTTAATGATGCAGCACAATTTTATGATTTACAGCAAATTATTTTCTTTGTCCCTTGGCAGGGGAACCCTGAGGGTCCCTGGGCCTGCCTGTGAGATGTACAATACTCCTCACTGTGTGTGCAGCACATGTAGCTGTGTATGCATCACATCTGTGTACACAATGGTGCAGAATCAGGCTGTCTTCATAGTGGAGTGAATCCAAAGATACCTGTTGTGCCCTGGCAGAAGAAGGAATATTTCAGCGGTATTTGGTGAAGCCACTGTTATCAAAAAAGCCTTGTTAGCCAGAAAGACATATTCAGACTTGAAACTTGGACTTTCAATGAGGAAGCCCCACAGGAGTCACTTAGCCATGTGACTCTGATCCCTGCAGATTTAATTAACATTGAAGTCCCATCAACAATAACTAGAAACAAACTTAATTACTTTTACAGTATAGAGCCAAGAGTGTGTCAGTGTAAAAGGCAGAACACTTCTTATTCCCAGTCAGCTCTTCTCCGTGCGACTCTACCCTGATGTGCTTCCAGTAACTGTTTATTTACAGATGGCGTTCTTCGACAAATAATCCTATAGAACTGAACCTAGAACCTAAATAGAAAAAAGGACTATAAGCAAATTTACAGTTGAAATACCCATGGAGTAGAGTTATTGAAGATTACACTCAGTGGAACCATTTCACTCATTGTTCCTGCTCAGCTGCATTTCCAATATATACAGTCAATGTACAATATACAAATGGTATTGTGTGACGAATATAAACTAGACTGAGGCACCAGCCTATAATGGCCACATATTACAGTTGCTGTGACTGCTACTGGCCAGCATCAACTCTTTTAAAAGCAACCCGAAGGAAAAGGAAGAAATGTGCACGACTTCTTTCAGGTTTCTCCCCCAGATACATTTGCTTGGCTGCCTGTCTGCATTCAAATCTTTTGAGCGGTTTGTACATGTCACCGCACACACCTGAATGTGTGTTTTGACAATTTAATACTGGCAGCAATACGTTACAGATTGATCCTCAGAAGAAAGAAAAAAACCTAAGCGGGCTCCCTGCACAGAGCACTGCTCTGGACTGATAGGACCAAGTCAGGAGAAACTGGCCTTCTTTTCTTAACTATAGAGGAAGAACAGTGTGATACAGCTACCCCTGACCACAGAGTAACACATACATATCCACAAACACACTGGAGGCTTTATGCACATTTATATATAGTTCAGACAATTTCCCTTTCAAAAACGAATCTAAATTGGCTAAACTATTAATCCCATAATAATCAAGTTAAAAATCATAACCAATATAAAATATATTGAGTGGGCAGACTGAAAACGTCATCTACACTAAATCATGTTTAGCTTTAGTGGATTCAACTGCATTTCCTAATGCACAGAGTATCTTATATTTTAGTTTGTGGTCTTAATGATCCAACATAAACAAACTACCACTGACTGAATATGTATGTTACTTTCTGTTCTTTCAATAAGCATTGTTCCTCTGTTAACGTTATTAATAATGAGTATAAGAGAGGCTGGTCTAAGAAAAGAGCACTCTACTGCTGGAACTGATGGTCTGCTGAGTGATTCAGACAAAAGGTATCTCATGACTATCAGAGACAGAACGAATCCACTGCTATAAGTGCATTACATCAAACTGAAACATTGAGATTTGCACTATGAGAGTTAGATGCATGTACCCCATTTCCAAAAATGTTGTTTAAAGTTGTGCACAAACAGAAAAAAGCAAACGAATGATGAGAGAGTGATAAAGTCATATAGAACATGATTAATTCAAGTTATTGCTGCTAAAGGGGCTCTACAAGCTACTGAATCATGGGGTGCTCTTAGCTTTTCACAGGACTGCACAGAAACTGGCAAAGACTTTTTGCATCACTGTAAATGTCTTTCCGAGAGGTCGCCATTAAACTGTAACCTTGTAATATTATTATATATACACACACAATACCAGTCAAAAGTTTGGACACACCTTCTAATTCAGTAGTTTTTCGTTATTTAAATTTGTCTGCATAGTAGATTAATACTAAAGTCATCCAAACTGTGAAGAAATACATATGGAATTATTTAGCAAAAAAAAAGTGTTAAAGAAACCAGAATCTCTTTTATATTTTAGATTCTTCAAAGTAGAGCCCTCTTGCTTGGATGCTGGTGTCACAGCCCCTCCTCTGACCTGCAGGACTAATTCTTCCTGCAGGCGGAGGTGGGCCTTGAGTAATTGGTGCCACCTGGGCTCAGTAATTTAAACGGGACTCTACTAACCATTCTTTTGCACAGTTCCCCTCCAGGTAACCCCTCTTTTTGTCACTGTTTGCGGCTTGGGCTATTATAATTGGCCTATACCTTTGTCTCCCCTCATTCTTGTTATGGGCCAGGAGCCGACCTGTGACAGACAGCTTTGACATTTTCTCAGTCAGCTTTATGAGGTGGTCATCTGGAATGGCTTTCAGTTAACAGCTGTGCCTTAGCAACAGTTAATTTCTTGAATTTCTTGCCCTCTTAATGTGTTTGAGACCATCTGTTGTGTTGTGAAGAGGTAGAGTTGGTATAGGGTGAACAGCCCTATTTGAGTAACATTCTAATCTCCATAGTGGCAAAAACTACTCAGCTAAGTAAAGAAAAATGACAGTCCATCATACTTTAAGAAATGAAGATCAGTCAGTCCGAGAAATTTCAAGAACTTTGAAAGTGTCCTCAATCAAACATAACGATGAAACTGGGTCTCATCAGGACCACCCTGGGAAAGGAACACCAACAGTTACCTCTGTTGTACAGGATACAGTGTAAGTTCATCAGAGGTAACAGCACCCCAGATAAGAGCCCACATGCTTCAAGTAGTAAACATCAACTGCTCAGAAAAGACTGGATTTCATGGTTGAATTTCTGCAAAGAAGCCACTTTTAAGGAAGAACAAGAGGAAGAGAATGGCTTTGACATTTGACCAGTGGAAATCTGTCCTTTGGTCTGATCAGTCCAAGTTTGAGATTTCTGGCTGCAAACACCATGTCTTAGACACAGAAAAGGCGAGAGGATGGTTCCTGCATGTGCAGTTCCCACCTTGACGTATGGAGGAGGAAGTGTGAAGGTGTGGGGGTGCTTTGCTGGTGACAGTGTTGGGAATTTATTCAAAATCCAAGGCACACTTAACCAGCATGGCTCCCACAGCATTCTGCAGCAACATGCCATCCCAGCTGGTTTGAACTTAGTGGGACCATCATTTGTTTTTCAACAGGACAATGACCCCAAACACCCCTCCAGGCTACGTAAGGGCTATTTGACTAAGAAAGAGGGTGAAGGAGTTCTGCATCAGGTGACCTGGCCTCCACAATCACCTGACCTATACCCAACAGGGATGGTTTGGCCTGAGTTGGACTGCAGAGTGAAGGCAAAGCAAGCTCAGCACCTCTGGGAACTCCTTCAAGACTGCTGGGAAACCATTTCAGGTGATGAAGCTGATTGAGAAAAAGCAGAGAGGGAGCAACGCTGTAATCAAAGCAAAAGGTGCCGACTTTGAAGAATCTAAAATCTAAAAAAATGTTTGGTTTGTTTAGCACTTTTAAGTTTACTACTCGATTCCTCATGTTCCTTCGTTGTCTGGATGACTTCAGTATTAATTTATAATATTAGGAAAAAATTAATAAAATTAAAAACACTAAATGTGAAGGTGTGTCCAAACTTTTGACCTCCAATTCAAAAGAGCAGAGACGTGTCGACTCAGTGTAGTTTCTACTGTAGCGATCAGTACAAGGATGCCGTTTCAGTCATAAACAAGCTTGGTTCACAGACTAACAGGGTATTTATAACTGAACATTAAAATAATAATTCTTGAGGCATCTGCTAACAGAGCAAATTTTACTGTTGTGAATTATGTACTTGAATACTTGATAATTTAGCATCCTTTTAAAATAAATATGTATTCATTTTAAAATTCAATATGGACATGAAATGATTTGTTTATTTGTGCTTACAGGCTGCTTTTGATTCCAACCAGACTAAAGTTCAACCCACATCATATGCTTGTGCGTCAGTAAATGACGCACACAGCTCAGACTGGGTGTGTCAAACACAAAAGTATTTAAAAAAGGTACAAGATATGACAATTTGGGAACAGGAAAAAAATCATGCCTTTCTTGACAGTTGACATGCATCAAACAGCTGCCAGTGTGGGTCTATATGGAAAACAATGGATATGGGTGTTTTGATGGACATTAGTCACTGTATATTGGGGTGTGTGGCTTTTAATTCTTTGCCAATTAAAAAAAAAACAAGCATATGCATCAGGGCAGATGGGATTTTATAGTATAGTTGCATCTGACCAGCATAACTATTTCTTATCAAGCATTTATTATCACTTGTGTCTGTAAAGCCAGAAACATCTCACTTCACATCAACTTCATATCAGGTCATATCATGGACTGTTTTAATCACACAAAAAGCTAAAGTGCGGCTGGTTTTCCCTTCAACTTTTTTCTGACGTTGCATGAAATGGCCACATCTGAATGTTTGATACTAAATGTGTTTTAATGAAAGGATGTCATCCTCTTGATGACCACCCATAATCACACAGTTCCCAAAATTTAATTCTGATGCCAGGGTAAATATGTCTGAGCAAAGGAAAGACCTGAAAAATGAATATTTAAATGTGTATTATTCACTGTCAGCATACTGCATTCAGAGAAAGCCATATTTTTCCTGATCTTCGTTATTGTGGTCAGTTTCCTTTGATACACGGCAGCAGAGAGCAGGCGGACAGGGAAACCAAACGTGACAGGTGTCTCAAAGTTTTCAAACATTTACTCATTGCTTGCAAGCGGAAGCTGCCAACATATCTTTTAAATGTATATTAAAAAGGCCCAGAGGATGCTATGTACACATACCAAAAGTAATTTTTTTCTGTATCAGAGAAAGTCTCTGCTTCTGATCACCTGACAACACAAAAGTGAAGCCAAGCTGCTTGGAAGGCAGCTTTGCTGTACTTTAAGAATCATACATGCTATACTGCCTTTTAATAAGTGCAACAACAAAAATGCAAACCCAATGAAAAGCTCAACGCAGGCCGTTATGAACTGATGAAAGTGATTGATCCTGAGAGAAGCAAAGCTAATCAGTACATTCACATGAGCAGCTATGAAGAAATGTGTCATTACTGCACTAATTAAAAGAAGAAAAAAAAGGAGATGACATCCATAACCTGTGAATTGATGGACAGCTTAGGAAGTTCAGTTATAGCTTGAGGGAACTTGTCTTTGGTTGGCAGTGATTGATTTGAGCGGAAGTGAAGCCAAACAAATCAACGCTTGTTTTCTTTCATACTAAAAGCAACCCAAGTTGCAAAACTCACACTATGAGCTAAGTATGAGCTCTGTGAAGATTTTTCATGTCATATATTTGAGAACGTCATGGAACAAGAACTGGACTTCGTATCGCCTGAAACCTCTATGTTTGCTTGCTTCCATTTATCATACTGTGTTTCTTCATATCCCACATGCAGTATGCATAACAAATATACAGCTACAAGCAAAGTACTTTGCAGAAATACCATATATGGTGTTGGTGTGTGGTGTGGTGGAGCTCAAACCCCCAACCTCAAGCTCAGATCTACTGACATGAGTCCACTCCACAGTCAGATCAACTCTCTGGAAATGCAGTACTGTGACCAGGCAAGATGACTCCAATACTGAATACTCAGTATAGTAAAGGGTACTTGCACCAAAACATAAGAGGAAATGGTTATTGTTATACGGCAATCAGTAAACTGGCTGCAGGGTTCTAGCGAGCCATTGATCGCCCGGTGCTGCGCCCTGCTGAGGTCATCTTGTGCTGGATTGAGAATTTCACAGTTTCACTATTAGAACTCTTCTTTATTACTGCAATTAGCAAGCAGGCGTGCACCCTGCGCCCCACTGCTGATCCCAGACTGAACTGTTTTCTCTTGCTAGATCTCTGCACTATAGTATTGTAGTGTTCCACGCTAATGAGGACACGTCAGTCGGTACAGAGCTCTTTATTAAATCCAGCTCTCACAGCTCCAGACACAAACAGCCAAAACACGTTACCCCAGTGACAACTACTTCCACCAGCTTTCCCCCCTTCCTGTGGCGTCTTCTCATTCCCACAACCATAGGAAACCCAACACTCACACAGAACACAGTCACTGAACAAAACTCGCTACAGTAGCATTTCATTTCAATTTGCAATCTACCACCGGGGACGGCCAGATTTGTTCAAAATGTGCATGTGTCTTCTCGACAGCCCTGCTCAGCCCTGTGTGGCTTCAGAAAGCAAAATAAGACCAACGTTAAAGTGAGGGGGAAAGTGAAAAAAGAGGGTGCACAAATGAAAAATTTCTTCCATTTCTACTGCAACGCCTTAGTTAAAACTAGGCTTGCTTATGGTTTTAATGTCTTTAGATTATGCTTGTTTGTACTTGTGATTTAGATGAAGATAAGATCATTCCGCGATCCTTTAATGACAAAAAATTTACAAAATGTCCATTTTATTCTTGCATTTGTTTAAAAGAGCTGTCTACCAGGCTGTCATACTCACCTACTCTACAGTATATATATAAATATAAATAATGGGCATGTGGTTTGTGTAGGCAGAAATGAGGTTGTTTAAACAATGCTGTAGACATTTGTACAGGAAAAAAACTGAAGGAAGTCATTTTTGGTTTGGGCTTGAGAGCTGGTGTTATCTATCATGTTTTTATTTGTAAACTAAACCACTTCATTTCTGCAATTCATCTTACAGTCATGAAGAAAAATGTTTCACTGGAAATGAAATTACAGACCATTCCAAGTCATTTGTTATCTACTGAAAAAATACACCACCTGTTGTTGACTAAATCACCTTATTTAATTGTAAACACATTATACATTTAATAAAAGAACGTGTTTAATTTTTAAGAGAGTTTAATTCTTTTTCCTCTCTAGATATGGTGGTGGATCCACATTTGGAGTCATACTGTTTTTGCTTGGAATTGTTCTCTGCTTAAGCTGCAGATAAGCAGGAATTCTCCTCTGTCCAGGAGAAAAGGATGTGCTTCAAATTAAGGTTTCTTCTCTTTTGTTACTCCTGCAGGCTTTCAGAAGGGTGCCTAGTGAAGATGGATGTTTTGTGTATGTGCATGTGAAAAACAATACATCTCACTGTGGCTATTACCTAATTTGACCTTTTCATTCTCATCCTGAAAAGGTCAAGGTTCAAATGAATACTGTCATATTAGGAAAGATATAGCTTGAACCTGAGAGGTCCTTGGGGTGGGGACTATACGACTTACACTACATTAGAAGCAAAAGCGCCAGAGAGCAGCTTTCAGATATGGCGTATTGGTTCAAAATATTAAACTAGAAAATATAACAGCTTTTTTTTTAAACTTACATTTTTTTTCATGATTCTTTAAGACTCTTTAAGAAGTGTCCAAAGCAACATTTTCCCCTGACTAGATCAGAGTTTTACTGACGCAGCTGATGTGCAAGGCATTTAACTTGTTTATTCTGTAACTTTCTGGCTGTGTTTTTTGAGCTGTGCTCAGGTTTCTCACATGTGCAGTTGTGATGCTCACAGACAGCACTCCGGGGGAGGAGAGGACACGAGTGGAACCCCTGGGGGAAGAGATTCATTTATTAATTGCAGTTTTTGTGTGATACTTGGGTTTTGTACGATAACAGCTCCCTGTGTCGCCATATGCCCATATCCCACTTACCTGAGTGGGCACATGGGCTCATTCTGTCCCAGCCGCCACACCCAGCTTAACAACACACACACACACACACACACACACACACACGCACCATGTTGATATTAAAAGGAGACTTCTGACATTTCCTTTTTAAAGGTTTTTCAGCAGATGGAAAAAAATAATAACGTACAGCCAGGTTCACTGTCTTTACTGGTTGATGGTTGGGCTGCTGCTCGATGAACACGATGAGCAAATGTATATTTTTTTTTTAGCAGTTATTCCATAGTGGACAAACTACATTTGAAACTACACATGACAGCCTCTATTTAACATGCAAGATGATTACAGCACCAGACATATCTATGACTTCTGGACAACGACAGCAACAAACACTATCAGAGTGGGGAGAAATTAATAATAAACCATTTAGTTTCACTGTTCCTTAATGCTCATTCTGACTTGTAGAAACAGCACAGCCTGCTTTAGTAGGTTTCAGTAAAAAGTGCAAGTCCATGCATGTAAAAGGTAAATTTAAGGTCAGTGACAATGTTTTTAAATGATTTCATTATTGAAAGACAAATTAGACAAAATCAGAAATGCAGAACAGAGTTGATTTCAGCAATAAAGCGACAGAAAGATTTAACATGTGTGTTTGATGGCTTTACTGACATGTCACTCAGAATATCCTGGCACCCATTTCAATTGTTTGCCACCTCCAACACGCCCCCCCCCCCAAAAGACCCTGAGGGGGGCCCTAATCTGGGGCACTCGTGTCTTCTGTCCACATAAAAGAAGGACACTTGCCCCGAAATGGACAAATCAGCCGCAGCACTCATCCGAATCGGGGAATATTTTCAGGTTACACTCCAAAAGTGATGTCACAATTCGTGATTCGTCCACGTGACACAACGTCTTGGCCAATGGCTTGTCAGCTTTGCATCTTATCTTTGTGGTAGGAAGATCTAATATTTCAATACCGATTTGTTAATCTTTTGTTAACAGCTGAGGCGGTCAACTCTTTGGAGCTGCATTAAGGTAAATTTCCAATTTATTTGTAGTTGTATTTACATGTGTATTGATGGAATTTTTTAGCCAAAGAATAAGATTTCTTCAGGGTAAAGGTCTTATTCAAGATGTCTTTCGGGGAGAAACAAATCAGATCATACAGTATATGAATTTAAAAGTTTTCCACTGAATCACATTGAATGGATGTGATACGTCCTATAGTTGTACTCTACTCTTAGAGAGCATCTTTGGGTGTTGAGTGATTAGATGTGAGGTCTTTTTGCCGAGTGGCACAGTCACCTTGAAAGGCAATCGTGCACTAAAGGTCTCAGATAGGAATTTCAGTTCATGGTGAAACACAAGAGCTCTCGACATACTATTTTTATACACCCGTTTTACTGCTAGCAGTGTCTGGAAAATCATCTCATGGCCCAGTAGTAGAGACGCATCTTCTCCATTAATGATTACTGACACCGTGTACAAAATATGAAAATCCTTTGTATTTTCTGGTCAGATGGAAGTGAAAACTGTCAGCTAATACACACTGATAACCCATGTTAGCTCTCCAAGCTAATCCTATGAGGCAGAGAAACAATACAAGCGGCCGTCGGCCTGTGACTCTAATTTGGGCTGAGATCTTAACCAGGCCGACTGATTGGAGATGACAGGCTACAGCCAGCTTTTGGGGGCAAATGGGAGGGACTGGTTAGATGGTTGCTTAGACAGAGGTACAGCAACAAAAGGCTCCTTGGCACACGCAAAGGCAAATACATTATTCTCTTTCTGCTCTACTATATCTCACTCTCCCAAATGCATCAAGGCTGTCGTTGGCTAAGAGACCATTTTGAGTTGTTAGAAAGGGCTAATAAGCCACAGAAGCTAGTAGATGATGATTAATCTAAACAAAAAGGATGACAATTTGTTTTCAAGGTTATTCTCACAAAAGATGCTCCCCGGTAAGCAGAATGCAATAAACTGGTGTATTTTTGAAACACACCATGCTCTATCAATTCGAACTACAGGAGGTAAAAAAGCCAAGTGATTTCTAAAATACTGTGTGCTGCCTTTTTAGTACAGTTACTGCTAAAACTGCTTGATTGAACGAGATTATTAGATCATTTTGCTCATTTTTTTATGAGCTACAATCTTTTATGTTTTAAATTGTATATTTTTATGAATTTGTGTTATGAATTTTGTAATCTTTTTGTTTAGTTTTAGTGAATGCTTAGAGAGCGGACATATTACCGTCAATAGCACCAAATTAATTTTAATATAATAAAATGTATCTAGCAGATTTGTTTAAACATTCTACTGCAATTGTTTCTTTTCTCATCCCGAGTTATTTATGTTCCCATTCTTGTCTGACATCCTTCACGTTAGGGATGCAGTTATCCTTCGACAGCGTACGGCAAAAGGATAGCGCCATCTCTAATGAATCAGATGTCCTTGTAAACAGCAATGATAAGGTGGACATTTAATACGCACTTGTTCATCAGCAACGACAACTATCATTTGGAAATGAAAAGGATTTTCACAAGACAAATTATTTTGTGCTGGATATATCTGACGCTGAAAAACAAACAGTAAAGATAAAAATGTAATAGAAAAGGAACTGCAAATGTGGAGAAACTGAGAGGGAACCACGAATGGGTTTTAACAACAACAAAATATTTTATTAAAAATATAAAATGAATACAAAAGCACCTGCCACCCATATTCGTCACGGATTTAGAATTTGCTCTCTACAAGCTTTACTAAGAAGCACATTTAAAGACCACAAGAAAATGATAAATATCAGTGATTTAGCCTTTTCTTTAAGCATTTCAGCTTATGAAAGGTTCTAATTTTAATTCCAGTTTCTCTACTGTGTGTGTGTGTGTGTATGTGTGTGTGTGTGTGTGGATCTAAATAAATAAATTAGGCCTTTAAAGTTTTTCAATCAAGCTCAATGATTTTTTTCATCCTTCATGTTTTTGAAAATCTTGAATGGGTTCATTTTTTCCCTTTTCCCCATGTCCTCCTCCCCTCATTCCTTCATTCACTTTCAAAGAGCTTCTGCTTTAAAAATCTGCAGCATTGAAGCTTGCATTGTGTTAATTATAGTAGTTGTGGATTAACTACTCAATGTCATCTGAATAGAGGCTTTTAGCAGTGCGGCTACTTTGAAGTTAAACGATAAAAGCAGCAATAAATCGAATGGCTAAAAAAAAAAAAAAAAAACACCAAAAAAAATTAACACAC